>OOFE01040103.1:18018-25389 GCA_900323365.1 Monocentris japonica | reverse complement strand
GCATACAATGTGTTCAGTAGTCCTCCTTGACCTCTCTGGCCAGTGCAGGATAGCTTTTCTTCTCGCTTGTGTGTGTTAGTGTGTGTTCCTGGTCTCCAGCCAGTGTGAACGAGTGTCCTCAAGCCTGCTGAGGAAGACAAGCCTACCCATGGTGGGATGATTGTGACCTTTCACCCGGATCTGGTCCTGCCATGCTTCTGTCAATCAGCCTAAAGCCAAACTATTAACAGAACAAGAAAATCTTGTCTAAATTCCAATTGAAAGGGATCGTCCCTATCCAACAGCTCCTAGCCCAAGAAGCACCTCTCAGTACCAGCAACACAGTTGATGTAAACTTCAGGACAATTATCTACTATTCAAAAACGACTGTGACTTTGTGAAAGGTTCTCACGTTCCAATTCTTGTCTGCCTATTTATTTTCTCTTCATAGTAAAAGCAGGATAGGGGAAAACAACACAGTAAATAGGGTGAAGATATATCATGAGGGTTGTTTAAACACGTCCCGCTCTTTAACACCAGTACAGTTCAAGGAGGAGGGATGGCAAAAAGAGGCAAACCACATCCACCTGTAGTGTGAAACATGCTGCTGTGGAAAATGCCTATTTTTTCCCTGTCCCCCAGTGACAGTTTCCCAGATCCACCCAACTGGGCTGCTTTTACAGCTCTCAGCAGGGCACCAGAGTGGTATCCACAGGATATTGGGGCAGGTCAGGACTGGATGGAGATAATCCTGGGTTGGGTACCACAGCTTTTTGGGAGTATTTTCCTCTGATTCACACTGATTCATTTTTCCTCTCTCCCAACACAGTGCTTTTGAACAATGCATTCAGCCTCAGCTCCTACAATGCTTACTTATTAGCCATTATCCATTAATTAGCAGTTGATACATTTGTCATTGGTTGCATTTCACATTTGAGTTCATTCTTTCCCACTTTTCATTTCTACCATTTCCATTATTGCCTATTCCAAATGGGAAGCAAAATTTCCCTTCTTGGTTGTATCGTTTGAGTGTGTTGTTTTGTAACACTACATTGTATTGACCTGTCACCTCATCTGTGACCCTAGATGGACACCCTGGAGGCTCTGGGAGAGGAGATCAGTGGGATGGCACGCTGCCCGTATGATGCCAAGCATGCCAACGTTGCTCTCTTCGCTGGTAAGATTACACTGATCTATATTGTGTACTGTGTATATCAAATATTATATTTGATAAATCTATCTTCATTTGGATTTTGGATCAAGATACAGATGTTCTTTGAGTCCTTTCATATGGCTGAACATGAGAGAAAGGCAGTCTTTACAAGTTGCTATAACGTGAAATAGATCAAGCATTTTTCAGTGACACTACTGGATTATTGAATGCTATGAGGCAGAAACTTTAATCCTGATTTTCTTCTATCTGCAGCTATTAAACACTGGAAAGTGTTCAAACTAGATGGGAAAGTTGAGTCTATTTGACCATGGGGATTAGTTGCGGTAGTATTTAATATTGTTCTTAATACCCTGTGGTTTATTCTAATGGCAATACTCCGACAGCATGTCAAGAATAAAAGCCAATCTCTTACATGCACTAGAGCAAATCGCTGAACTCTGGGCCACATTTGCTCTGCGTCAGGAATTCGCTGCTTGTTAGAGCTCTTTGGAAACACATCAAGAGTATATTGTGGTAACACACTGAAAAATAGAATTTTCTCTCTCTCTCTCTTTCTCATTGTCTCTCTCACGCACCCTCTTTCTCTCTCGTTCACTTTCTCTCAAAATGCACAAGATTAAAAATAAATCACAAATGGATGGAACCCGAATGAGTCAGCTTTCCATTGGCGGGGTGTGATTCTTCTGATGCAACCAACCCAGAGGCTGCTAAAGACATTCAGTCCCCATTCATATTTGCTGTGAACCGATTTATGGGAGTATGTGCTGTCGCTGTGCGTTTAAAGCTGAGGAGGAGAGTAAACGCCTAGGTTGGCCAGTTAATGCGTAGCAGAGCTGTTTGGACAGAGTTGGAAGCACTGAGTAATCAAGAGGGTTCCTCTGACTGCTATCCTTTCAATTATGTAGTTTGAGTTTCCACTGTGGTTATAGCCAAGGCAGGCTGAGGTCATGCTAGTGGTGTATAGTGTTCGCATCTCGTGTGTGTAGAATGTGTGTATGTGCGCGCGTGCATGTATGGATATGTATGTTTGCGTGCGTGTGTGTGACTGTGGGTTTTGTGGGGCTCTAGGACTGTATGTGTGAGTGCATGGCTGTGTTGTTAGTTTATGCTTGCATGTAGGACTGTGTTTGTGCAAGTGAGCAATCACAAAGTGCTACATGCTTAAGTGTGTGTATAGTCTGTTTGTTGTCCATCAGGCAGTCTGGTCTGTTTGCGTGCTTCATCCTTTTTTCAGGTCTGGGCCCTCTGAAAACATGTTTGTGTATCCAGTCACCAGGAACAGGAAACTCTGAGTGGCTTTGTGTGTTCCACTCTTGATCACTGCACTCGCCTTAACATCAGCACTCTTTCTCTCTCTGTCTCCATCTCTTCTTCTTATTTCTCCTTCCGTCTCTCTCTTCTCTCTCCAGATGGCAAGCTGTACTCGGCCACCGTAACAGACTTCCTAGCGATCGATGCAGTCATCTATCGTAGCCTAGGAGACAGCCCAACTCTGCGCACTGTCAAACATGACTCCAAATGGCTGAAAGGTGAGCGCAGGACACACAAGCAAAGCCCTGATGGTTGGAGAGCACCAGGCTGAGTGACGGGTTAGAAAACAAACCAGGGTTTGGACATGCATACTTGAGCGTGTGTTTATGTGTTTGTGATTTATGATTTGTGATGTGTGTGTGTGTGTGTGTGTGGTATGTTTCAGTGTGTGCGTGAGTGTGCATGAATGTGTTGAGTCTCTGTGTGTGCATGTATAAAGAGCAGGAGCACTTATGCTAATGCTACACGCTCTATTTGATGCAGTCATTTTGCCAACCAGCCCCAGTACTGTTGATGTATCCAGGAAATTGCGCTGCCCTGGGGAGTAACAACCAAGTCCAGCCTGTCAGAATTCAATAGAGAGATCCTTCATTCCTTGCATGCAAATCGCTCCACTGATATGATGGATGATAGATTGAGGCACTCAAGACTCACAGTCGGTTCTGTTCTGCATAATATGACAGATATTTCGTCTGTTTACTGTGAAATATGGTGTCAGATCTGTTTTGTCATGGCAAAATGTCACTTTGTCTTTTTTGTGTGTTGCAGAGCCCTACTTTGTCCAGGCAGTTGATTATGGGGACTTCATCTACTTCTTCTTTCGGGAAATTGCAATGGAGTATAACACAATGGGAAAGGTGAGGCAAGGCCCTTTTCTTCTTCTATTGTTTGAGCTCTAATCAGAGGTGACTTCCTACTTAGCAGGAGATTCAGGAAGTGCCTGAGGAAACAAACAGGAAATGGGTGTATCAAATAACTGGATGAGGGCTTTCAGGAGCAGCAAAGTGGCCAACCATTTTTCAATAACAGATAAACACCGGACAGGATGCTGGACTGAAAATAGTTTCAAAAAGAAAAATGTGTGTATGTCTGGAAATCCATTTTGAAGTCTAAATATACCGGCTGAATTGCACGTCCACATCCGTCTGCCCATGCTACTGTTTGCCCAATGGTCTCTGTGTTTCCCCAAAGGACTTCCATTCAAGTTTCTTTGAGAATTGAGGAAAGGTGGGTGTGGAGAAGAGAACAAGGAACAGCCTTCCCTCAGGTTTTACATTTCAGTTTTAGACCCTGCCTCGAGAAGGTTTAATTGGATACCAGATAGAGGGAAATGTGTTATGGAAATTAATCTTTCAATATGTAGTTTCTGAATAAATGAAAGGCAGAGGGGGAGAACACAGGGAGGGAGAGAGAGATCTGGAGAGGGTGTTGGGGATGAGAACAGAGCCGAGGTAACGAGAAACACAGAAATAATGGATTTGCTGCCAAAAGTGACAGGCATGTGTTATACAGAGCATGAATACAGATCCGGCTTCTCAATCTACTGAGTATTTTAAAAGGAATATCGGTATGATTATACGCCTTACGGAGCTGAGATTTATTTAGGTTTTGATTAGCCAAGCTTTCCTTGACAAGTAAACAGTCATCAGCGCTCTGTGGCAAATGAATAAAGCCACAGTGGCCATTTTGTATTTATTTTACCGTCAAGCATTTGACCTACTTATTAATAGGTCAGTTTAAGTAGACTTAAACTGATGGATGATTTAGATATACAAGCCCAAGTAAGTTACCAAGCCTTGAGTAAGGTATTTGTTCAAGTGATATGTGTGTGTGCATGTGTGCGCGTGTGTAGGTGCATGTGTGTGTGGAGTGGTTGTGCCCAGTTAATAAAAAGATCGGTTGTGTTGAGCTGACATAATTGCACGTTCAGTTTGACAAGCAGTTGCACCTGTGCTGTAATCTAGGTGCTCCATAATTTCCCAATGAACAGACCTCCGTGTGTGTGTGTGTGTGTGTGTGTGTTTATGAGATTGAGTGCATGTGCGTGTGTTCTTGTCCGGCTGCATATATCTGTGTGTGTTTTTGTGCATGTATGCATTAATGCTTGTGTGTGCGTATGTGTGCGGTATACCTGTGTGTGAGGGTGCGTGCATGTGGTTATTTGTAGGTGTGTGCAGGGATCTGGTTTAAGTGCACGTTCGGTCACATTCACAGTGTTTTCTCTCGGTTGCAATTTCAGGTCAGGGTTAGATTTATTGCTGCAAGTACAGTGTGACAACAACTAATTACAACACTGACTACATGATCTTACTGCAGAGTTGTAATTACAGCAGCGGCCCCTATTGAAGCCGTATATTTTGAATTTTCTCTTGCCAGGTGCTGACTCTTCGGCAGCACACCAATTTCCTCTCCTATGTTTTTAATTTGCTATAACTTGATGAAGCCTTGTATTATCCCTTACAAGCTACGAGTCTTGCTGGTGTCCTCATTTCCATTTTCTGAAAGCAGGCGATGAAATACAACAGAGAAGAATAATATGTATAACATTGTGTTCCCCTGCGATGCGGGGAATCAAACCCCACTGATTCTAATTCATATAACGAAATACCACAGACTAAAAGATGCAGAGGAGATATGTGAGTGGAATTTATTTCTCTCTATAGGTAATGAAAAAGACCCATGTCCTTGTAAATATGTTGAGTTTACTTCTCTAACCTTACAGTATATAATTGATACTCTTAGTTGAGAGTATCCTTTTATGGGTTGCATTTAAGGAAAAGGAAAAATAGCAAAGGAAAATTAGGAGATGTGGCATTAGGTGAGGGCAAAGGATCAAATCAAAACAAGTGAAATGTGACCTTTCACCTCTGTGTATGTTTGTCAGGTGGTGTTTCCGCGGGTGGCCAGGGTTTGTAAGAACGACCGTGGCGGCTCGCAGCGCGTCCTGGAGAAACAGTGGACCTCCTTTCTCAAGTCTCGCCTAAACTGCTCCATCCCTGGTGACTCCCACTTCTACTTCAACATCCTACAGTCTGTGACGGATGTCATTCACATAAATGGGAGGGATGTGGTTATGGCAACCTTCTCCACGCCCTACAACAGGTACGCTGGAGTAACAATGAATGGATGAATGAGTGATTAAACCAAACATCGAATGAGCAACCCACATCATCACCAAAGGTTTTCAGAGGTGAAGGAGAGAGACAGATTAACAAACTATGACCTCATTTTATTCACTTAAACGTTTTCCACCGACACAACAACCCCAGCTGATTATATGCCTTCACAAATATTTTCCTTATATTAACCCAATCATCACCTTGGTTTGAAATACTTCATCAACATTGTGACAATCTGACCTTTTTCATGCTGGTAATGTTTGACCCAACTGTGCCTCTTGGGGACATGTCATTTCTGAGACTGCTGGAGAAACGCTCACTTCTGCTGTCAGAAATGTTTTCCTGCCCTTTTGCCATGCAGGTGCATAATTTAAGTTTTTCTTTTATGATTCATATTCACAACTGCTTTCATATTCATAGGCAGGAGGAGTTGTTATCTAAATTGAAAATTACCATGAAGCTATCAAGCCTGGCTGACACATATTGTAATTTCCCATTTTATGGCTGCTTTTTAGCAGATAAGACAATTGCTTGTGACAATGCAATTGAGCATGGTTAATGGACATTAAAACCCAACGAAGCAGTGCCACCGAAAATTTCTATAAGCACCGGTTTTGATCCAGGCGTTCATTTTCAATTTCATAGTCGGGGTGAAATGAGGAGTAACACATTCTGACTGTAAGGCAGCATTCAGGGTTTGTGCCATTTGATTTGTCTGGATGTCTGGCTGGGTGGCTGCCTGACCGACTGGCTAACTGAATAACTTGCTTCCTGGCTGGCTAGCTTACTATCTATCTGCCTTGTTAGCTGGCTGGTATAAACAGGCATATGACTATAACATTCTATATATATCCAATTTAGAGGGAAATTACTGTAATTTAGTGGCCAGACTAAGAGGTTAACAGTTCTCCTCTATAATACTGTCCTTGTGTATGCTGTCTCCCCCTTGTCTACATGATGTGTCTAACCCATGATGCAATAGCCATAAAAACCAGCCAGCTGAGACAGGGAGAGAGAGAGAGAGATTCACATTTTAAGAAAGAATGATAGAAAATAAATGGTTCCTAGTTTTAATTTCTGTCAGCAGATGGGTGAGAAATAGAAAAATGACTCAGCGATGTGCTATGCATTGATTCCACACAGACAGAGGGATAACCAGTGTCTCCACTGCTATCAGTGTCTCCACTGCTATCACATGGGTGTTTTCCCCCAAATGGATATCAATAATAAGATCATCTGTTGTCCATATTTCCATGGACTTGTGATGAACTTTGATGCCTCAAGGCTTTTGGGGAAACCCATCTTTGTATGGGAACGGTTTGGAATGTGTCTCCTTATTGTATTCCAGGCTTGGCATCTGAATACTGCATCTAGGTTATATCTATGCACACATAGACGCTATAATAATTTCATGTTAAAATATTTGGAGTTTTCTCACTTGTACAGTGCTCAATTTTAAGGGATGGAAAAATTCCAACATTTTTAATGATATCAAATTTGTCTTGTCAGTTAAAGGGGAAATGTGGATAATAAGGGGCTTGATACCTCTTCATTTTCAACAGTGATGATCTGCCAAAGCCACAACAAAATGGCACATTTGACTAGATCACTAAATGTAAACATGTTATAGCTGAAACAAACATTACAGGGCGATATACCGCTTCTGTGAATCCATTTTTCTGTCTCTCTGTGATAGTCCAGGGCTGCCAAGGTGTTCTTTTGATGTGTTGAGTTGAAAGGATTGCTTATGTGTTTTTTTCCATGTCCTGACAGCATTCCAGGCTCAGC
>OOFE01040103.1:13018-15518 GCA_900323365.1 Monocentris japonica | reverse complement strand
ACACTATTATATCACAGGCACAGAGTGACATGATGAAGACAGTTCACTGACATTAGGGTTAATGACAACTTTTGTCTTGCGTGTGACCAGGTGTTTCATACTATTTACACTTTTATAAGCCCTTCCTAAAGAGATGATTTCAATGAACATCAGTCCTTCTCATAAATTGCTTGTTTAATTCCTCTGGGATATTTCTACTAGAGGAATATTGGAAAAAGAGTAGAGTGTTTCTTTTCTGTGGTTGGCTTTTCTCCAGAGTTGCTGGAGTTGAGCCCATGCCCCTAAGCCAGTGTGCTGTGGCTGTGGTCGTTTGATCATCAAGGTCTATCTTTTTAGCAACACTACACAATGACAATTCAGTCAATCTCTAGGGGAACAGGACAGCAGACTGCCATCTCATTGCCAACTAAACTAGCCAACACGGCATTGTAGGGAAGCAAAAAATCATCCAGTTTTGAATTCCAACTACCTAAGATTTAAGGTTTGAATTGCCTAAGATGGATCATAAACTCACCAGACCTTTGACTAGCCTCAGTAGTAATAACAGCACTTTAAAGATGAGCTGCATAAATAAATGGGTTTTACAAACTACAAATTATAAATTACCTAGTATCACATCTTACTGCTATTTTGCCTATAGGTCTGACCTAAATACTGTGCTGGCTTAGTCAGAATAGAAACAGCTTTTATCAAGGTTATTCTTACAGCTATCTCTCTTCGTTAAATGAATGCACTATATCATATAACCATATAACGGAGAACACGTTTGTATCTGTATATAATCAGGAGTCGTGCTATTTTATTTTATTTGAAATGACACTGCACAGAGCAGAGCCTTGCATGCAAGTCAGAGGCAGTAGTTAAAAGATCAAAAAAGCATTGGCATGGAGAAAGAGAGAGAGTGAGGCATTTTACAGTATCTATGTCACAGTCTCTATATGGAATATTATTCTTGAATTGAGGAAGTCAACTGGAAACAACATCAGTAATAGGGCTTGATCCATCCCATGGCCTGGAGGGGACATCTCCGAATCCAGCAGGAGCTTTTGTAACAAATTGGAAAAAGCGTATCTTTTCTGTCCTGAGACTTATGCTGTGGCGGAGACTTCAGCTAGCTGGGCACAATGAGTAAAAGGGAAGGACAGGGCACACTCAAGAATCCCCCTCTTGAGATTTCTATTAGTCTGAATGGGGAAAAGACAGTCCTTGAGATTCTATTATTTGGATGAGGCCAAATCCCATCAACACAGTCCTTGGAGCCCCTGTTATGCTTGAATGGGTCAAAACCACATTAAACATCAGATTGCTGTTATTGTTGATTGGATAAAACCATTGACACATTGAGCATGGAAAGAGATAGTCAATGTCATCTTGTTATTCTGATGGGCTCATGGTGTGACCTGGAAGTTACATTTACATCACATCACAACTAAAATTCTCTTTTCGGAATAGCAAATACTCTACTTTATTTTATCTACTTTACCAGTATGGTCGATTTCAAGTCCTTTTACACAGAGAACATTCAAGCCCTCGATGAAGATAAAAGTGGATTTCCTAGATTTCTGGATAAGCTCTCATCTTTAATCTTTAATTGGCATCTCCTTCAATTAAAAACAATGTAGGTGTGTATAGAGTGTGTGTGTGCTCTCTGTGTTTGGTCTATCTTGTAGTAACACCTACAAGCATAGTAAGATCAATCCAACAAATATAGAATGGCAGCTGTTCAGTTTGCTCACTTGCTTGATGGATTACTTGATCATTTACTTGATTCTGCTTGGTACACATTTTGTTTCAGTAACCACCTGACGTGCCTCATGGCAATCTGATTGAGTGTTTCATTAAATAACAATCAACTCGTGAGAGTCGGACTTTTTAATCCTTCCTGCAGCAACATCTGATGTACATGATGAGTGTGATTGAGTATTGTAGGGATGGAAATTGTATTCACCTAGGCTAGCATTTTTGGTTAGTGGCTAGTCTTTTTCTATCAGTGTAAAATTTCCCTCATAAGGTAGGGGTCTCATAGAAAATGTATTGAGGTGGCACTCAAATAGTGATGCAGAACTAGTGCCGAAGATGTTTATATTCAATCTCCACTGGTGTTCCTCATCACCACCTGTTGCTCTGTTAGATTGATTGATTGGCTGATTGATTGATTTTACTTGGTATTCCTTATCTATTGTTCCAGGTATCGCCTGACGCGCATTGTGGTGGACAACGCAGCCGGCCCCCATAAGAACCACACAGTGGTCTTCCTGGGATCAGAGAAAGGCATCATTCTCAAGTTCCTGGCTAAGATTAACAGCGGCTTCCTCAACGATAGCCTGTTTTTGGAGGAGCTCAATGTCTACAACCCCGACAAGTGTGTAGCTCTGGCAGTGTGTGTGTGGATGGGTGTGTGTTTGTGTGTGAGAGAGAGAGAGAGAGAGAGAGAAATGGAGATAGACAGGAAGAGAGCTAGAGATGGGGAAACACATATGTAAATACTGAAACTAAAGTT
>OOFE01040061.1:37815-49625 GCA_900323365.1 Monocentris japonica | reverse complement strand
TTTAGGATGCCCATCATTGCCTCTGTCATCCGCTCCCACCCACCCCTCGACCCCCTGTCACTCTTTCTCAGGCAGTGGCTCCATTTGGGGTCTCCACTCTAATGACAGGCTACCAAAAGACCAACATGATGACTCTGACAGCAGAAGACTTTGTTAAGAGCTCCCTGCAGTATCTCAGAGCTGGAGACAAAACATACGGCAGCATCTGTCACATAGTCCTGGTAAGACACATTGGCAAAATGAGCCAGTAATGCCACTTAGTCATGCCATGGCAAGGGACTAATTTGTTCTCATGATTATGTGTGTGTGTGTGTGTGTGTGTCTGCAGGGTTGGTTTGTACAGTCTGTTCCTCTTCAGATTCTCCATTCAGAGTCCATGCAGAACAGTCTAAAAGACTATGTCAAGAAGAGAGTTGAACCTGATCTGACATCCATCTTCGCTCAACATCAAGTGTGACTTTTGTATATAGTAATAAATAAATACCCGGGAATGATAAAGCAAGGACTTTGGGCACTAGCCCATAGGGCTATTTGGTTGCCACCTCCATATCATTTCTATTAGACCAGACTGAGAGGTGCCAGTCACAGGCTGGCATGCTCGTAAAATTCCTTTTATTGTAAATAAAATTATAATTTCAAAATTGGTGTTTTCTCTGTTTCTCATTTAAGCGTAAAGACCTGAGTTGTAACTTACTTCATGGAGTATACAGCTCTAATGGTACCTAAACTATACATGCTAAATGTACTGTGTCTAAGTATGGATATATGTATTGTGGCAGATTGGGCTATCTGCCACAGAGAAACTGGGGAAAGGACTACGTTTCCTGCTTCTTGCCCCAGCTGAGGGGCATTACTAATCAGGTGGGAGCTGATTGCCTCACAAGAAGATCCAGAGAGATCATCCAGGGAGCAGCCCGGGAGGCTACTGAAGGGTTCTCCTGAAAGATTTGATTTGGAAATAAGTTGTATTTGAGTTGTAGTTTAATTAAAATGACTGTTTTGTTTGAATCGTGCCTGAAGCGTGATCTGTGCCAGGAAACTGCCCTCACACTGGGCTTGTGACACCTGTTAATTCCCCTGAGGTGCCACAGTATGTCTGAAAGACTGTATCAAGTCAAGTAGAGTTTATTGTCATTTCAGCCATACATGTAGCACATACAGCCAAACGAAATGTCGTTCCTCACAGGACCAAGGTGCAAAAAGAATAACAGAACATAAGACATGACATAAAATACAACCAACATAATAAATAAAAGAATAAAATATATAGTAAAAAAAATGTGCTGAGTAGTGGTGTCAGTATAAAGTGTCAAGTGTAAAGTAACCTGTGCAGAGTGTGTGTGCATGTGTATGTGTCAAGTAAGGCATGTACTGTATGTGTTTTGGGTAGCAGCGAGGTGTTGAGCAGTCTGACGGCCTGGGGGAAGAAGCTGTTGCGCATCCTGGTGGTGCTGGCCTTAATGCTGCAGTACCTCCTGCCAGACGGCAGGGGGTCAAAGAGTCTGTGAGAGGGGTGGGAAGAGTCCCCTACAATGCATACAGTGTCCTGGATGGGAGGGGAGAGACCTCTATGATGCCCTCCGCCGTCCTCACAATCTGCTGCAGGGTCTTGCAGTCTGTTGCGTTGCAGTTCCCGTACCAGATGTTGATTCCCGGGAGAATGTGGTGAGGATGGGGGGGGGTGGGAGCCTTGCCTGCTTCACTTTCCTCAGGAAGTGCATCCGATGCTGGACCCTCTTGGCTAAGTTGGTGACGTTCAGGGTCCATGTGTATGGATTGAAAGATGGGTGGGTGGGTGGATATAGATCATTCCAATTTTGTGCTGCAAAGTACTTTTGTTAATAAGATCACCTTGTTGACAAGCTACCCTCAGCAAAGTGTGTTTTATGAAGAGTATAGTTTTAATCAGTTGTTAGTGCTGAAAGACTAGCCTGTGTTTTTCTTGTCAGAATGTTCAACTTCCCTGACTCTGTGTTTATCCTGTTTTATAGCACCAGTTTATTCCAAATGTCTCTTACTCAGCCGTCTCTGACATTAGAGAAACAGGAGCACGGTGTCACTCCATGATCTGCTTGCATTCAATGTTGGCTGCAAACCACAAGAGACACAGTTCAGACCTCAGCAAATGTGAAGCACGATTACCGCTGTCCAGTTAGAAGTGATTAGTGTGTGTGTGTGTGTGTGTGTGTGCGTATCCAAGTCCCTGTAGTCATAAATCACTTAGAAGAATGAGTGAAAATGAGTCTGGCATCTTATCTGCTGAACTGCAAAAGATGAGCTGTTCTGTTATTCACCCCTACACACCATGCTGTGACTGACACACACATACACGCACACAAACACACCTGTAACTGTCATCAGCGTCCTCCTCTTCCTTCTGAGACGATGGGAACATTTGATCAGATGAGTACCTGGCCAAACGGCTTAACGACAGTGTCAGTCAACGGTCATATATCCAGGAACACAGTTGGGGGGCAGAAGGGGATGGATGAGGTTCTATCTGGTTCCTGAGAAATGAAAATCCCCTAGGGACCTGTGTTTGCTTGCCTGCTGCTTACAGGATGATGTACAGTGTTTAAAGCATACACAACTGTTCACTCGATCACATGTGCATGCACGTACATATGCAGAAACAGACGCACACAACCATTTGGATTAGTATATACTACTTGGATCTCTTAACTGAAAGAGTCACTAATCAAAGGATGACCAGGCCATTTAGACAGCCAGGATGGATGATCCTCCACAAGAGAGATAGCGCAGGGAAGAGGAAGAGTTGCTTGGACAGAGAGAAGAAAGAGAGGTATGATCGATGCCTGGCCTGGCTGTTTGTGAAATCCAGAGAATCACACATCTGCCACACTGACATAAAAATAATAAGAAGAATAAGATTAAGAATAAAAATCTTTATTTAGCATATGTTGCACTTAAAAATAATACAGATAAAACCAACAGTAAAAGCAATGAAAGCAAGGTAAATAGAAAAGTATGGCAAGAAATGTAACAGTAAACCGTAAAAGGGAGGTCAAAAACAATTAATAAAACATCATTACATAAAAGAAAGTGTATAAAAAATTGGTTTAAGAGTGATTAAAAGATGCTACTTATTTAGCCAGATCAAGACATTAAAAACAATCCAACAACATTAAAAACAACCGCCTTATAGTCAGTCACACACAATTCTCTGCAACATTGGGGGAAATCCAAATGACTATACTAGATGAAAGATCCCATATGTTCTTTTGGATGACCAGGTTCTCTTAACTTGTCATGTTGGTGAAACATGACATGATGATAAAATGTTCCCAGTGGTCCTGGATAGCTCAGTGGGTAGAGTATTGGCCCCAACAGAGTATTGGCCCCAGCATTTTAACACATCAATATTGGTGTCAGACATGGGAAGAATACGAAGGTAAACAAGGATAGCCTATTGGAGAATCCCCAATACCACATGTAACATCAGAAATCAAGGTAAAGTGATTTTCTGCATTTTTCACCAATACAACCACAAACTAAATAGTCTATAAGATTTAGGAACGATATCAGTCCTCAGTAGAGGCAAATAATAAATGTTTAGTTTTTGGAAATGCTCTCAGCAGTGAATAAGCAGTAAGTAATAAGTAGTTCTTGGTTGTGGTTGTTGTACTTGTGGGAATCAAAAACTTTTCCTGGTGTGTGGTAAGCGGGGAGTCCAAATGATCAGGCCCCACACATTGAAAACATAATATTCCATTGAGATGATGGGAATTTCCAGGCGGTGTGTTTTCTGTAATGTGGCAGCTGGAACTTGCACCCCTACATCATAGTGTGAGCTAGGGGCAGCCTGCAGCCCATCAAAGATTTCTGAGTGAACTTTGGAAACATTGCACTATAAAACATATCAAATACATTTATTGGAAAGGATCTGTAAAATGTGACAACAAAACCAGCAAGCTGACAGTAAAGATACCTGAATTAACTGGCTACAGTTAACAGTTAGTTATTGCATTTGAAGTGTGTGGCAAGTGGTATTCCAGGGAACATTTTGAAACACCCAAGTATGAGGTTTATATGGGAATATTTTAAATGTATTCCTCTCCTCAATTAATAATTACTCTGTGGTTGTTGTTAACTCTGTAGTTCCTTCCACATTCCTGTTGCTATCATCATGCCACCGATAAAGTACTCTGCTATTTTCCTGGTATCCAATTCCTTTGACCATGTAATAATTACTATTGCCACTAGAGGGCATAATATGTAAAGGTTTCATAATAGCTTTTGATTAATGGTTGGATCTGCAGGATGTAGTTCACACACGCCTTTCCAAACTGATCAAGAGTCAGCCTATTTCTCTCAGGTCTGAGCCTCCAACCTATATTTGCCGGGTGTGTGGTAAGTGGGGAGTCCAAACGATCAGGCCCCACACATTGAAAACACTAATATTACATTGGGATATTGAGATGATGGGACTTTCCAAGAGTTGTGTCATCTGTAATGTGGCTACTGTGCACCTCCTCCAAATTCACAGTCTGAACAGTTGAGTATTACCTGCAGCTGAAATCAAAAGTTGTTTACCCTGTTTTTACACCAGCTGGGACTTTCCTCACCTGAGGTGCTCTGTAATTCTGTGGTGCAAACACATTACAGCACCTTTTAATTTTCTATTTTCAAAGCCTCTCTAAGATCAAATGAAGTTCTCTGAGTTGACAAGTCAATATCACTCCTGTCATACTAACAGGCTATGCCACTCACTCCAGAGTATGTACTATCACTTTCTCTCTCCTGGGTTTAACATCAACGAGAACATAATTTGGCAGAAATATGGCATGACAGGGGCTTCAACACATCTAACGCCTCTCGCAGATGAGAGGTTCATAAATGAGGGGTGGCACTGGAAAGTATCTTTCATTGTTTTCATTCCACTGGATGACCATGGCCTACGTGGGTGATCAGGGTTAGAGGACAGTCTGTAAAATGTGTGTGTGTGTGTGTGTGTGTGTGTGTAGGTGTGTGTAGGTGTGTTTGAGCAGGGAGAAAAGGGAGAGAGGTGCTGCCTTTGAGGATGCTCCCTCTGTGACTCCTCTCTCCTCCCTGGACACTGGTTGCTTGTTGTTTCAGTAAACAGAGGAGTCCAGGGATGGTCCAAGACAAGCACACAGCCACCGCGGCCCACCCAGGAGCCAAGGTCAGGACCACTAACCTTCAGACACACACATACGGACACACACACACACACACACACACACACACACACACACTGAACCAGCCCCAAAATAATTTTTCAGGTTGAGTTGGAGTTTAAGACTGAAATTCCATCAAACATGGTGATTGTTGTATCAAGCCTTTCTTTCCCTACACTTAATAATGCTGAACTCCCACTGAAAATATTTGAGTGAATTATCAGGAAGCTACAAAACCCCAATTACCCATTACATACAGTATACTACGCATTTCTGACTCCATATTTCCTTCAGTGGCTTTCTCTCTGAACATTTTCCAGCTCCAGAATGTGCTGTGCTTGACAGTATGACACACCAGGGTAAATATTTGAATTTATACTAGCTGACATATTTCTGTGACATAATTACCACCTTGTCTCTCAAATTCTGTTCTTGAGCAGATTGAAATTCATTCTCACGGAGGAGTTTTAGGGGCAATTATTTCTCACAGGAGTAATACCAGCTACCACTTCTCTCCCATATCCACGACGAGGCCTTTGAAACTCAAGAAGATAATTCCAACCCTTCATCTTCTCCAAAAGAGCAGGCTGTCGAGGATAGGCTGCACTGTCAGCAAGCGAAAGCAAACTAGATGAAAGTCAACAGAAGGAGCGAGGAGAAGAGAGGACAGGGGGAGAAAAGCGGAGAGGGGGAAAGGGGGATAAGAGAGAGAAGCAAAGAGCGAAGGAGGAAGAGATACACAGTGAAAGGGAGGGAGAGATAGAAAAAGGGAAAAGAAAGGGCCTTCTCTAACAGCCCAGTGCTCACATATGGCTAGTCTTTGCTTGTGTAGCCTCACTTCAAGGCGAAGGGCCCTGCAAACATAAACAGTGGAGGGACTGCAGCTGGAGCAGGGAAGCAGCCGCTTGCTTACCGAGACCCCTCTACACTAAACAATGGATCAAGTGACGCACGGTCCTTTGGCAGCGCAACAGAGACCCAGGCGGCTCAGAAATGCCTTTCTTCTGTACGTTTATGTCTCTCCTCTCTCAATATTTACCCCATGGGAAAACACGCAATTTTCCATTCCTTTTGTTCTGACAGGGGAAAAGAGTAGGCCTCCGTCCATCCTTCTTTCTCTCTCTCGCTCTCTCTCTTACCTTCAAGACAGGAGGGGGCCAAAGAGGACAAGTGTCTTTTTGTCAAAAAATTTCCACAGGAGTGGAAAGGGGGCACTCCATTTTCAACAACTGTACAACTCTGCGTTGAATTCCATCATTTACTCACTCCTAGAGCTCTGTACAGGTGTTGGGAATGAATAGGTTCAGGCTTAGTTCTGGACAGCCTCTCCCTCAGAGCAGTTCATTGATATTCAGACAGTCTATTTCCAGCCGTGTTGAGGAGAAAGAGAGACAAAATGAGGATTAGTCTTTCTCTCTCTTAGTGCGTCTGTGCGTTTCAGAAGAGAGGAGACAGAGAAATTTTGTGTGCATTAGAAAGAGTTTGTGTGAGTGTGTGAATGTGTGTGTGTGTCTGTGTTATATCTCTTTTATGCTGGAGCACAATAGGGAACGGAAGGGCCCAGGAGCCAGTGAATTAGCCCAAATTACAGCTAACAGTTGCCTAGGTAACTGGATAGGAATGAGGGACGAATAGTGTGTAATTTCCTAATGAAGGGGGAGATTTCTTCTTTTTCACATTCAGGGACCTCCTCGGCCCGTTACCGTAACAACAGAAGAGCTGTGTACCCCCCCTTAATGGAGTTGTTTGCTTGCTGAGTCACCTAAATGTGCCCCGTAGGCCTTAGATACAAACTATTTATCCCAAGCCCTCATAAACACCTATGATGCCCACTTACACAATAAACTCAACCAAGCACTTAATAATAGTTGCGTTATCATTACTGATGTCCGAAGGGGAATTACACACTCACATACAGGGTCCTTGAGCCTTTATGGTTCATTCTCCTTTGTATACATGCTAGTTTGCTCTTTTTTTCTCTTCATCAGCGACAGTTAGCAGATCCTCTCAACACACTAGAGAGTGAATGTGCGGAAACCTGAGCCGAAGAGGGATGGAGGCCCATGCAGGCTGCAGGTCAGAAGAGGTCAGCAGTCATTCACAGCTTTTTACTAATCAAACCAAACCAGGTGTCACAGGCTGACATCTGCAAATAAACCCCCGGCAGGGAGAGCAAGCAGGGCCAGGGCTGTCCCTCTGTCGGTCTGTCTGACTATCCAGATTTTTAACAGGCTCACAGACACCCAAGTTACAGTGGCAGCAGATGTAAACAGACTTCTCACACGACCCCTGACATAAAGAGATGAGACACTAATGGAAGAATTGGAAAAACAAGCTGTCTCTTTGGTGTTATTTCTCACAACCCTTACCGGGTGTGTGCATTCATTTGACTGAAAAAGCAGGAAACTGCAAGCTGCTACACCACACTGCATAAAATAAAATACCATCATCAAATGGACTGAGACAGAGAACAACATCCCAGTCACTCGTCACTCATTGTGGCTGCACTTCTCACTCCAGATCCTTGGTGGAATCCTGTAGTTAGCTTTAAGGAGAGGAGAGCTTTGTTTGCCACTGGGGCATGTTAGCCGGTCTCCATTGACCTCAAATCACTGTCAGTCAGTTGGTGAGCCTATCTATTGTCAGTAAAATGCTAAGCCTCTCCGCTATCTCACTTACCAGACTATGACGACACAAAGACAGATAGGGATCTGCAAATCTCAGGCGTGGTTGAGACAGGAAGCGGGAGGCAGAGGGAAGGGGGAAGGAAAGAGGGAAAGATGAGAGAAAGGGCTTTTTATTCTCTTTCGTCTGCGATTTGAACAGGTGTGACAGATGTGAGGCCCGAGTGTGTGTGTGTTTGAAGATACTCATGTTCTACCTCCCAGAAGGACTACACTCACACACACAGTACTGCAAGGCCACATGTTCTGTTGAGGCACGTACTCCTTCTTGTTTATTGATAGCTATCAGCACTTTCTCATTTCTGCTAAACAAAACACAACACTTACACAGAGCAGTTCTCTTTGGGGTTCTGCTTACCTCAGTGCAACAGCTGAAAGAGGTCAAACACAGCTGAGAGGTTCAGCACGCACACACACACACAGAATTAATGTTTGCAGCATTTGCACATTACAACTAAGTTATGATAAATTTCAGAGGAAAACTAGGACTATTTTATCACCGTGGAAGCACTTGGGATGCGCTTCAGTTGACTGAGACAGTGTGAGATGGATGGGTGGATGGATGGATGGATAGATGGGTGTTAATTCTACTCCCCTATCCTTCTCCTCCCAAACCCACTAAGTCTTCAACTGCTTATTGTTATTTCACTAATGGCGCAGCAGCTTCCATTCTGAGGGCGTTTAGAGCATAACAGAGCCAAGCCACAGACTATCAGATTACTAAGCAGAGCACCGTGCCCTCCATCTCCACACTAAGAGTGAAGTCTGAGTGGGGGAGAGAGAGAAAGAGAGAGAAATCCAGAGTGACAAAGAGGTGACAGCTATTAGGGAACTTTACGTGATCTCTCTGTGGGGCCACCAACAGTCCTGGGGTGACGGTCATGGTATCCAATGATGGCAATGGCTAATGCAGGCAGCAGGTTGGGTTTCCTGTGTCAAACTGCCCACTTAATATCATATTGCATTAATAGATTGAATAGTAACACAGAACTTCTATTACACATGCACCACAACAGGCATAACCCAAATATATTTACACGCTTGACCAAAATCACCACTCTGTGCACATATAAGCCTGCGGCCAATGATATCGCCATATATAACAAGATGCTTGTTGGAGGCTGCATAAATGTTGCAATATGGCAGCTTCAGCTTTTGTGATATAATTGGGCTGGAGATCTTTTGGTCACTGAGCATTTCAAGTGTGTAACTGATATAGAATCACACACATTTATTTATGTTTGGGTACATTTTCACTTCTCACTCCTGGGGTTATGTGTGATTTATCAAAGGTTTACCAAAAACAAAAAAACAATCCGCAGTGTGAACAGGTCAAAAAATACATGAAAAACAATATGAAATGACCAATGACCAATATACTGTTTATTCAAGTAACAGTCATCATTATGTTAGTAACTTTCTAATTCAGTGTACCTAAAACATTTACAGCTTGGCAGATTACCAATAGCAGTAACATTTTAAAAAGTCGATATAAAAACATGACCCCAAATCTGTGTTGATGAAATTCAACGTGAAAAACCTGCTTCAAACATTCAATGAAGTGTTCCAAAGCTGTTTTTTAGTTTCACATTTCCATTTAGATTTTGCCCGGGAAAAAAAATAACCTCAACTAAACTGCATCATAGAAAAAGTACAAATCTAATACAATCTACTATGTCTCTCCTGTATTATTTCTTCCACAGGAACTTTTCATTAGTCTTCCAGAGTCCAACAGTCTTTTTCTCTTCTTCTCTAGCTTTAGTCCTAGCTGTGAAGTTGGTATTCACACACACCCTCTCCACCTCCGACAGGTCTGTCAACCTGTTGATACTCTCTTCATTCCCCTCATTTAGGATGTCCCAGAAGTCTTTGCAGCTGCCCTTTGACTTCTGAAAGGGTGGAGTGACCTGGTGTGTAGGTGGTGTGTGTGAGCTTGGAGAGGACAAGGAATGTGTGAGGCCTGTAGTACCAGTATCAGTAGCGAGAGCAATTCTAGATGGAGAAGCTGTGGTAAGACTAGAGCTCACCGTGGATGTAGGGGGCATTTTTAGGCCCCCCCTCTGCTGTCCACCCCTGGGTTTAGGTCTAAACAAGTCATCCAGGATGGAGGTATCTCCTATTAGATCTGTGAAAATGGAACAATGGTTGGGGGTGGATGGGGCCTTTTCAGGAGGAGACATGTTCTGAGGGTTCTCTCTCTGTCCTTTAACAGTTTCACTAGTTCTAGAAGAGGATTTCAGCTCTTGCTCACTTCTCTGTGCTGTGGGTTTGGATGATGTGGTGGACCAGCCATGGCTGAGATCCGGAGAAGAAGGGGTATCTCTGTGTCTGTGGTCCAGGAAAGGAGCAGCCTCCACAGGCCCCAGACTACTGCTGATGGCCTGATCCGAGCCAAGACCACCACCAGCTCTGAAGGCTCCAGAACTAGAAACACTACTCCTCTTTGTCCTCTTGTGTCCTCTGGCATTGCAGACACTCTCCTCTTGCTCCTCTGACTCAGGGCTTGGAACATCACTCAGGGGCTCTAGAATATTCCTAAGTGGGGTTCTAGGCTTCTTCTGGGGTTTTGGAACATTCTTTTTGGGGGTTCTAGACTTCTTCTGGGGTTTTGGAACATTCTTTTGTGGGGTTCCAGCCTCTGAGTGAGATTCTGCAGCAGCATTCTGTGGTGTTCTTTTGGTGGATGGGGAGTAGGATGAGGAGGTGGCAATTGAAGGGGAGGGGGTATGTGTTGTCCTCTCAGGCCTAGGCTGGACTGAATCAGGTTGTGGGAAGTTGTTTGTGACCGTGTCGGCCAGTTCAGGGTGGTTCAGTGAGGTGTAGTGCTGCCGTAGCCAGGTCAGTCTCTGGGCTGAACTGCTTCTCAGAACCTCTTCTGCAAACTGATGCATTGAGGATAACTTGAACTTTGCTGCCATTTGCTCCAGTTGCTGCCTATGTACAAGCACACAGAGAACACATCCAAGGACACACAAATGAGAGCATGCACACACGCAAACACAAACAAATGTCAGGTGTCATGTCAAATAGAGGAGGTTACAAGACGATGAAGACATATTTTTATAAACAAAATCACCTTTTGATATCCCTTTAATTTGACTGAACTGTGAAACATAAATAATTCAAGGATGAAATTTGGCATATGTGCACAAGCTAAATGGTAGGAAAAAAAGCTGTCTTGAAAAAGACCTATACCATTAATGAGATATTCTGTGGTTCCATCAGACGTAGCCTCAGATGAATGGTTCTCCACATATTCAGGCTCATATCCAGCCAGTCATACAGTATAAGGTCTCTTTCCCCAGCTCCCAGCCAGTCATTAAAACTTTGGTCTAACCAGACTGTGGGACAGAAATACTTCAAAGCTACTAGTGGTACAGCAGCATTATAAGGTGTTGCTAACATTTGTGGCTTTCATTGGAAAAACAATAAATAAAAGCAACGGCAGTAAAAACCGCCATGCATGCAGATTTAAATCATTGAACAGCAAAGTTAATTGAGGGGGGTATCAATATAACTAGTGTGTGTTTTCACCCCCCAGTGAGCCTCTGGGCAAAGATAGTCTTCCCCTGGGGAGTGTGATTGGAGCCACAGAGGTGTCTGTGTGTGCCTGAATGTGTGTGTTTTTTAGGGGGGTGATGCAACAGGACAGAGGTGTGTATTTGAGTAATGTATGTTTGCGTGTGTGGGTGTATGGTCGAGTGTGTATGTGTGTGAGTGTGTTAGGACATGTATACATGTGTGTGGGTTTGGAAGTCCTCAGGCAATCATTTTTGGGTAGTCTCAGGAGGGCTGTGGTTGTGGAGGGGAAAACTTCTGCACTGTTGGGCCTGAATACAACTGGGTAATCTTTGGCATGATGCAGGGAAATAGGTGGAAGGGAAAGCTCAGAGGTGGTCCACACACACACACACACACACACACACACACACACACACAATTTTTAGTGCAGACAACATTTATAGTT
>OOFE01040061.1:20993-35117 GCA_900323365.1 Monocentris japonica | reverse complement strand
TTCCCTTTCCCGGTCCTATCCACCGCACTGAGGTCTGAGGCTTTCCTCCTAGCCCCCTGCTCCTCATCATCATCTTCACTCCCACTGCTGAAGTCCAGCACCCCTCTGGGCATCTCTGATGCACCTCTGTTCTCCTTGGCCATTTCATCATTCAGTTTAGTGGCATTTGTAGGTGGAGTATCTCCAGATTCCTGCAATAAAATAGTAGAAACAAAGAGATAGGCATAAAAGGTCATGATCTAAAAGAGCAAGAGACTGACATGAAAAATGTATTTATTAATATACTAAGCTATTCCTTTGCTCATGCATTCATTACGTTGACCAATCCATCTGACCATCCATTGTATAATGCCAGCCAGATGCCTGTAACAATAAATCATAATAAACATCAACATGACACAAGCCCTCCATCATGATGTAATATGAACAAAACAATACTGCTCACTGTAAGGGTCATAACATTTCCTGGAGTTATGTGAATGGGGCTTTATGGGAGCGACCACCAACAGTGATCCTAATCTCATGAAATTTGCCAACCAGATGACTTTTCCTTAATTCTGTGTGTGCTTGTGCTTTGCACGCTTGTGTGTCTTCAAGTCTCTACATGCCTCTTAGTGTGTGTGTGTGTGTGTATTACAGCACCCTAGTGTATACTGTATTTTCGTAAGAATCCAAATGGCCTCAGTGGTGAGGCAGGCCTGTAGAGCACAGCCTTGGCTGGGAACTGTCACAGGATGATAAGGGGCATCACTGTGTAAATAAATAGGCAAGCAGAGGATAGGCTTCAGTGTGGTCTGCTCCCTCCATTAGGACACTAGGTAATTACATCCAGCTGTTCAACACGGCATCAGAGAGAGAGAAAGACAAGGAGAGAGGGAGAGCGATGGATATGTCTATTCCAAAACACTACATGTCTCAAAATAAAAATCATTACCTGAAGCTCATCCTTCAATATCTCTAAAATATAGAGAATTCAGAGTATAAAAGTGTCGTGTTTTGTTGGCCAAGGACTACTTGCCATCCTCTCAAAAATAACACAATATCCACCTCTTTCCCCAAATGGTGGATACCTCATTTTACAAAAAAACTCTTCATATACCGGCAGAATGAGAAAGGTGAGAGGGTGGGAAGAGTATACAAAGAGACATGAAAGGTCGAAGAGATGGACAGAAAATGCAGGGATATGGCAGAAAAAGTTAAATGAGATTGCGTGAGTTGGTTGACTGACAGACAGGAAAGGCCCCTGTGTGAGGTATCCCCTCTTTCACATGGGAATGGGGGGATAAGTGGGCCGCCTGGGAAAGGAGAGGGAGTGAGGGATGGGAAAGATGAGTGCCCTGTGTTCTGGGTCCCTGAGAACATCAGAGTTACTCACGCTAACTCTCTTCCTCTCCTCCTCCTTCTCTTCGCCTGTGTGTGTGCTGGTTGTCATTACGCCGGACTCCACTTGCCCCTCTCGCTGTGAGAAAGAACCAGTTTGAGCCACACATTTATGTTCAACAAAACAAAAACATCTCAGAGTACAACATCCATCCAAACTTCATATTATCAACAACCGACTCGGTTATCTTCCACTTTCCAATTTGTCAAGATATATATATATATATACAGTACAGTATATACACATACATAAATATATATACTATATATTTATGTTTGAGGCATTTAGCTGATGCTCTTATCCAGAGTGAATTACAATGACCACAATAGAATAAGCTTCAATTCCTATATCAATAAAAATTATAAGCAGCGTGCAGAGTGCAGAGCCAATATTCCTGATTGTAGATCGACAATGTAAGAGTGAATTTGTAGGAAAACAAATAAAGTAAAAGCTAAGGAGACAGAAGTTGTCGGGTGTTTTTACAGAGCAAGTACAGTGAAAGGGGCTATCATTCAGTGGGAAGAGCGCTGCATGAGGCATTTCTTGAAAAGATGAGTTTTCAGGTTATGACAGAAGAAGGAGAGTGACTCGGCTGTTCTGACCGGAGTGGGAAAGTCATTGCACCATTGGAGAGCCAGGAGGGAGAAGAGTCAAAAGGGGGTCGAGCAATGACCAGGCCGGTGCAGTGAAGGGAGAACCAAGTGGCTGTATATTAATGCTAAACTACATTAATCAAAGACACTGATCAAGATAAAAGTATGATACTATCAATCAATCACCAAAACCGCATTATTAAAGGGCTATCTGACCTCAAGTATCTTGCGGGTGAGGCAGGTCCCCTGGGTCTGCAGCCTGAAGAGATTCTTGATCCCAAACAGCTCCCCCTTATGGCCATCAGGCCCCTGCACCGCCTCAAAGTACCGTCGGGCACTCTCCCTGCCAACCACCGAACACTGCAATTGCTGGAACATGGTAAAGAAGGTACAGTAAGTAATTACAAAGATATTCAATTCAACTTTATTCTACATTGGGCAATTTAAAGGACACAATTAAATGTACAATCAATGCTAAAATCAAGACATAAAATACACAGGACAGCTGTAAGGCTTTTGTAGACCTTCCTGAGGTTCCTCCACTGATCCCACAGACATCTATTTTGTGGCAGCCATCCTAGGTGTACTGAAGGAGATCACTGTAATATACCAGAAAATGCCCCTTTTACACAATGCAATTCTATGGTTATAATAGTCCGGTACCTGTTTGTAAACTTGTCTGAGGTAGATAACCTCCTCGACTGTCCCCAGTGAGATCAGCCTGAGAACAGTCACATCCCTGCACTGGCCAATACGATACGCCCTGGGGAGACACAAAGTTGCACAAGGGCATAATGGTACAAAACGCATATATACACATTTTGGTATCATATGTGGCATCAATCAGCATATTATTAGGCTGGCGATACTGGGTTCTGTGGTGCTTCTTGAAGCAAGTTGAGGCAAGATACAGCAAATACTCTGAGCAACTTCAAAGAAAGTGGAAAGGCTGCCGAGGATTGGCCCAAAACCTACCTATCAATAGCCTGCAGGTCATTGGCTGGGTTCCAGGTGGGGTCAAACAGCACTACTACATTGGCCCCTACAAAGTTAAGACCAAGACCACCCGCCCTGAGAGAACAAAGAGTCAGTGATCAGCAGATTCAACACTTTGAATATATTTAACATTAAGCACTTACAGAAAAAAAGAGCTGAAGTAGAAACAATTGTAGCAGACATAGTACTAAATATTTTCTAAATCCCACACAGCCCAAATTAGCGCAGCTGTAAGACCTTCAGAAAGACAATAAGTTGTCAGCAAAATGGAAAATGTTAAACACAAGAAACAAGAAAACACTGCATGTTATATTCAACTAAATATTGGTGGTGGTGGTTGTTGGTAGGTAGACTGACATAGTGGAAACCAGGCAAAGGTTAGTGTGAGGACAGCTGTTGAACTCTTTGACAATCTTGACTCTCTCTTTGGATTTGGTGGTCCCATCCAACCTGCTGTAGTCCAGCCCCTCTGCCATACAGTAGGTCTCCAGCACATCTAATAGCTGAAAGGTTGAAAACACACAAATCCATTGTATAAGAATCTATACAGTCTCAATCCACTTTAATTCTATGAGGTGAATGAATTCACCATTAAGGCTGGAGGGATTGTGCTGGAGCTAAAATGTAGAAGCTGGAACAACAAATCTAATGAAAATATTTTTTAACCTTGTATATTTATAGATATATTATGAGGGCAATATTCAGCCTTGCTCTATGATTCCCAAAAAAGCAAAACATAGGGCCTGAAAAGATGACTTCATAGCAGCCAGAAGCCAGGAAATGTTATCATACTGTCTCGGGTGACAACAACCATTAGTCTTTGTACTGCAGCCAATTATCTTAAAAACTCTCATCGCTCTCACATATAAAACCCCAAAGCTTACCTATTAATCTAGTATGTCATAAGAAAACCATGTCTCCTGCTACTATTTTGTCTGTAAACAAGTCATCTGCTCTAACAGCAGCAGCAATTAAGACTGTGTTCAAGCCTGTTGCTGTGGTGAGGAGTTGAATGGATGTGAATGGGAGTAAAGCCCTGAATCCAGAGAGAGCACTCCAACTCTGACACCATCTAAAATCCCTATTAGATGAAATCATCACAGGCATCAAAACATTTTCCTACAGGAAAACATCTCACCCTGCCAGTCATCCAACTCTCACACAACATATATCTCTGCAATCACTCATGTGCACCCTCACAGACACACAAGCCTAGAGGTGAAGCACACTTGCACACATCTCTTACCTTAGTGGAGAGAGAAAAAAGAAGCACTTTATCTCTCCTCTGCATATAATATTTCACCAGCTTCTGCAGAACCTAAAGAGAAGAGAGATGTTAACCTAAATTGTATTCTCCTGTACCAATGAGGTGACTGTGCCTTTGGTCCTGTGACATACCTTCATTTTCCCACTGTACATGGGGTCTGACATGGCCTCGAATGCTTCGTTTTTGCATCTCTGCACAAAGTCTGGAAACTTTTGGAATACCTTCTCACAGATGGCACTCACATACTTTTTCTGGTAGAAATAAATGGTGAGTGGTGTTAGTGAACCTGAACCATCACTGGATGTAGTGTAGTGTCCACTTAGTCTGGAAGAATTGTGAGAGAACTGTTATGAACTATTATACTACATCAGTTTGCTTCTACCTGTTTTTTGCTGGTGCCAGCAGTGGACTGCAGCAGTGCTACATGGTTAGCAACCTTCCTCAATATGGCCAAGTAACTAAAGTACAGCTCCTTCATTTGCACACCCTCAGAGTTTGTCTGTAATAGAAGAAATGGACATAATTTACCTTAGCCTTACTCTCATACACATTGTACGAGAAATGCAATGGAAAACAAGTGACTAGACACTTTGACTGCAGAATAATTGTAAACTAAAAACACAAATATTGCAAAACTTGTTAAGTGTTGGAAAGCAAGGAAGACAAATAAGAGGTTTTTGAATTATATGCCCTAACTTTGTAACAAATATTGTAACAATAGTGCACAGTGGTAACCAAGGAATGAACTGACATCATAGCAGCAGCTCCTGCGGGTGCGTCCGCTTTGACAGTCACATTTCTCCGAAGAGCCCAGCAGTAACGTCACATCCTCAGTGTCCAGCACCGTTTGATACACTGTCTGCTGGAAGTCTGTCAGAGAGCAATACACCACCTAGGAGAAAACACAACACAGCACAAACCTCTGCTTGAATAATGTCATGATATCATGCTTGTAAACGTTGTTGGTGACGGGAGGTTTTATAATCTGAGAATCTAAAGCCATATAAATGATGAACTGTCGAGCCAACCCAATCTACCCTGTCATCCTTCTTAGGCAACTGTTCTTTGATCAGAGCTTTAGTCCTTCTGAGAAACCAGTGGGAAATCGTCCTGGCCAGGGCTCTGACAGCCTTCCTCCCCATAGCTAGGGTGCGCTTGGTTGCACTGTGCCTCTGTCCATGCTCAATCGGATCAGAAAACTTGTTCTTGAAGTGTCCTAAGCTGCCAAGACAGCCAGGTATGGCCCTGAAGAGAATAAGAGAAATAGTATTTCACGAACAAAGCAATACTTTTGCTATTGACAAAAAAGTTGCAGATTAAATGTCATCATCCAGTGATGACTGACATGTAAAACATGCTTATAAATTCAGTTGGCATGTTTACTTTCAAAGTGCCCTGTAATGTAAAAAGTCAAGTAAACCTACCAGTCCATGACACACCAGAGCTCATCGAGGTTGTTCTGTAAGACGGTGCCGGTGAGACCAATTCTGACCTAATAGAAAAAAGCAATAACAATACAGACTCAAAGCAGCACCCAAATACCCAGCTAGGGGGACGATTTATTAGCATCTTTTACACATAGTTAGATAGATACGTAGATAGACTAACAAATAGACACACCAACAAAAACAAACAAAAAACAAAAAATAAATAAATAAAAATTCTTAATATAGAAGTGTATATAAGTGCAGACTCTACTGTTCTCAAGCAGAACAAGTAGGGATGGCATCCCTCTTGTTGACACAAAACATGTAATGCATCTGAACTTGTTAACTATTCATTTTATGGAAAAGTGAGAGAAAATAATACTTTACTTCCCCACCATCACCACTGGAAAATCCACACAAAACACACAGTGGTAATACTGTAGCAAAAAGTAATGAATTCCCTCGAACATAAACCACTCTGACCTGACATCTCAGCTCCTTCATGGCCTGAGTGATTTGTGAGTTTGGGTTCTTTATCTTGTGGGCCTCATCCACAATCACAGCAGACCAGTCTATGCTGTAGGGAGGATAGAGGCGTCTTTAAATTACAAATGTCAGTTTAACGCTTATCTGAGAAAATTAAGAGTGTTTGAGTTCCATAAAATCAGACAGTCACAGCAGCAAATGTATTAAGAGTTAAACAATATGATGGTCATGCATAGAGCATGCATGTTCTTCATGCATGTATTCTAGGCTGCTGTGTGTTTAGCATGTTTACTAGGCCTACCTATTGAACTGGTCCAGACAGAGGCGGAGAGTCTCGTAGGTCGTGAGGGCGATCTCAGACCTTCCTTTCCTGATGCGAGCCAGCTCCTCCTCTTTCCTCAGCCCGTGGACCACCACACACTGGAAGTGACCCCAGGTGTCCAGCTCATCCTTCCAGTTATAAAGCACCGACAGTGGGGCCACAATCAGGAATACCTGGGCCGGATCACAGAGATACCCTCATGATGTTGTTGATACATGCATATAACCATATGCTACTGTTGCACTTATTGAAAGGGAGTCTGAAATAAAGCACCAGCTAAAAGCCTAAAATGTAAAACAAAATGGAAATGTAACATTAATAAGAGCAAGAAGGATAGCACTTGTTGTTTAATTATTTATATATTTGATTTACAAAAAATAAATAAATAAAAATATAAATTCTCCTCACAAGACATCTTGTGATTCTCAACCCTTCTTTAGTTCAGTAACATATTTCAATACCTACTTTGTTGGGCTTACTCTGCTTGGAAGACATTTGAGTCAGTAGGAACTGAGGCCTGTTGTTCTCAATGTCCTTCCATGTGCCTGTTTTCTGCAGCACAGCAGCAAGGAAGCCAATGACCTAAGATGAGAGAGAGACACAGACAAAGAATAAATACACGAGTCATTTTACAAATAATAGAAATAGTAGCTTTGCAGCTACGCTACATGGACTAAGTTTGGGCAATAATTCATTATTATTGTTTATAATCTTTCTATATAATTACATATTGTGAAAACATATTGAGAAATTAGATCTGAAATGCATTATGGACTATTACTTGAAAATTAGGGTTTTATCATACTTTATATTACCATGCAGTTCAATGTGAACATCAATTTGATTATTTAATCTGTGATGTTGCACATTATCAGATATTGTTACATATTGATATCAAAATAATTTCTTATGATCCTGTGATATTAATTTTGTCCATATCACCCAGCACTACTTTGTACCTGGACAGTCTTCCCCAGGCCCATATCATCCCCCAGGATACAGCCTCTGGAACGGATGTACTTGTCATAAATGAATCTTATGCCTTCTCTCTGGTAATCCCTCAGGTATCTGTTGATGGTGTAGGGGACACTCTCCCCACCAGCACCACTCTTAGACAGCTCCAAGGGAACACAGGCCCCAGCATGTGGGAGGCTGCTAGGAAACAGAGGTTTCTCCTGAGTGAAATGATTTAAGCCTGGTCTCTGGAGTTTGGAGACAGGTATGGCTTCTTCTTCCTCCTCCTCCTCCTCCTCCATGTCATATTTATTATGATCTGTGAATACCACCAATGCTGTGGCATCATTATTGTGAGAGGTGGAGATGAGTCTCTGGATTTTGGCCTCTTGCAAGGTGCCATCTCTCGGGCTAGGAGCCAGGCAACTGTCACCTTCGTGCCATGTTGCTGTTTAACAATATAAACATCAGCATTTAGTTAGTTTGATGTGCTATGCAACACAGCTTGCAATCACAACAATACTGACTTAAATAAATGCAGACAGACAGCATTAGCGGGGCAGGGCAAAGTGTAGCGCTTGCCTATCTGAAAAGACATCTAAAAAACAAAATCACATCAAGGGAGCATTCAGACCAATGTCCCCATACACAATGTTCTCTCATTATTAATCACATTGACCAAATACCAATATCTTGTCAGTCATCAGTAAACACTTAGTAAGTTAGTCAGGCAACATATAATTACGGATTTGGAGGTTTTGCGGCATTAGTTGCGGGGATTTTGCCAGACCTTAGGGTTTAGTGAACTAACACACCTGGCAGACAGAAAGGTAGCTAAAATTAGTAAAACTACGCGTTTCAAACCATTTATTTCAGCTGTAGAAGATGAAGCCATCGCGATGCATTGCACGTATGCTCTCTCCCGTTCTTGCTGTGGAGGAAAAGTCAGCTAACTTAGCTTTAGCTTGCTAGTTTGACTATCTTAGCTAACCTTAGAACAGAGGCTAACACAACATTAGCGACGTTTTTTCTCAGCTGCCATGAACAGAACACGGAAATAATGTTAGTTACGCCATCCTGGGGAAAAATCTGTGCCTACTTTACCCTCCATGTATGTTCAGTTATCTATATCTAAATGCACAGACTCTCAGCAGGACCAGTAGCGCCACTGTAGCTAGCTCGATGTTTATCTATTTTCATAACGAGCGCCGCACTTTCCCCATATTTGATCGACTTTAAAAATAAATAACAAATGCCTTATCTACATATTACAAGCCTTTGCAGGACGTTATTTACAAAACCTTTGCATGCATTCATAATTCTGATCGGAGCTTTTTTTAAATCACTCTCTCAGAAATCTATAGAAAGTGTCACATACGTTTTAAATTAGCTTTTCCCCACTGACCTATAAAGTAAAATAAAATAAAATAAAATAAAATAGAATAAAATAAAATAACTGCTCAGTTGAGTATGATGTTTCCAAAGAATTGTCTATTACAACATGACGATGTTTGACATTTTGAGAGTTTGGCTGAGCTACTTGTATATTTGAGATAGGCTTGCAAATGGACAAATTTAAGAATTAATTTATGCCATGGTCAGTTAAAAAAACATTTATGTTCAAACATGTCAATATATGCTATACTTTTCATTGTAAGCCTTATATTAACAGATGTTAGATTTTATTAGACTATAATATGCTCAAGTCAAATTCACAAGAGAATAGGCATATACAAAAAATCTAATATTGCTTTTAGTATGTTTGAAACCTTTATCAGTCTTTATCAAACAAAATATGTTGGGTCAGCAGGGTGTAGTAGTGAGTAGTAGTAGTGAGTAGGGAGACCACCAGAGGACCCGTGCTCAAGACGCTGTGTTGCCAAACATCCGTCCTGCTGAAGTGTCTTTGAGCAAGATACTAAATCTCTGACAGTGCTGTGCTGTAGCTGACCCTTTGCTCTGACCTCCCTGTGGAGGGGGGTAAGACCTCTGGCCAGCAGAGATTGGGACATTCATTCATTCATTTACCATACCTGCTTATTCCTATTCAGGGTCACAGGGGAGTCTATCCCAGCATGCATTGGGTAGCTCACCAGTCCATCACAAGGCAAAGATACACACACTCCCCTGACCTCCTCTCGGCAATTTTGGCCAATCCACTTGCTGTGTACTGTGGGAGGAAACCCACGTGACTATCATGCAAAAAAGTACCAGGGAAGGGAATTAAACCCAGAACCTTCCCACTGCACGGTGACAGTGCTAACCACTGAGCCACCAGAAAAGAGTAGCAGGGGGTGGTTTAATAGAGGGAATGTTAAGCCCTATCACCATTCAGCATCTAAAAACACGTCTTTGAGCTATAGCCTAGTATGTCTGTTGAGGTGATTTCATTTTTTTAAAGGTATTTGGTAAACCCACTACAAAAAAAGTTTTGAATGTTGGCTCACTGTATGGGTGGGGAGAATTTACATTACGAGGGGTTGCTCTGGCTATTGTCTATGCCAGCAAAAAAAAAAAAAAAAAAATTGTTCATCCATCAAATTTGAACACACATTTCATCCTCAAAGACACAGACATTGCCAGAGCATAGACATTGAAGACACATCCTGGCAATGAAACAGTGTCATTATGTCATCCAATGTTGCTGAATGTTGAAAAGTCAAGACGATGAAGATGAATTGATAGAAGGTGAGAGTAGAAGAAGCAGTTTAATAAACACCTTTGAAAGACCAGGAAGTGGGTGGGCTGTGGAAATACAGCAAAACAATAGTTTGAGGGGGAAAAAAGAGATAATTTTGTATGTCCTCTGGGTCTGATGGCCATCAAAAATCTTACTCTTAGGTTATCTGTTGCTATGCAGAGTAGACTTGGAAACACAGAGTAACACTGTCTCAGTCCTCTATCCCCGATTTGACTTTCTCTAAACGTTGGCCCCAGCACTCCAGATGAGGCAGGACTAAGTCCGCTCCTCGCCATGGTACACTGCCATACAAAAATGGAACTTTTTGTTCCTGTTTTCTCAACACTGAGAATTTATAGGGCAGCTGCCGCAGATGTTCCCATAAAGAAAGCCCAAACACTGATGTCAAACGGTTTACATACTGCACTAGATCTCACACACACTTGTTCTCTCACTGACCCGCAAGGGCCTTCCCTGGCCTCATTTACAATAATACATTACGGCTGAAGCAGATAGAGTTGGGGTAAATAGATCTGTGGTTGGAGATACGGAGTTCTCAACAACAGTCTGTTTGACAGGGGGTTTGTTGAGTGGCTGCTTCAAGTAGAACTAAATGGTCTCTGGTTTTGTTTACAAATGGTATACATTTGGGGAGAAACTTTAAATGAAAAACTTCAGGCATATTTGGTTGATAATATGATTCAAGAGTGAATGCTCTACATCAGATTATCATGAATAACCTACAATAGGCATAGTTCAAAAACAATAGCTGAGGATTGTTGAGGATTGTCAATAAGGAAAAATCAGTACAGTACAAGACAGGAAAAGTTATCAGTCGACATACCAGTTGAAATTAATATTGCTCATGTCTTTTGCCTGACAAAATTTCCTACATATCATCGCTTTAAAATGTGAGTCTTGAAGGAGGATATGATACACGTACCAGCTTTTCATACAAATTCTCAATAACTCTTAAACCATGGAAGAGTGACACAGCAGTACTGCATTTTTTAGTAATGGGATACTAGAAATAATGTAATACAGTTATAAGAGCTTTGCAATTTGGTGAAGGGCCCCTTTATGCAAGGGGCAATTCCACCACATTCAATAAAATCTCTAAAATCTAAGGGTGATCCGTTTCATAATTTGTTCTAATCAGGTCAGGAGGATGCCATACCCTCACATCCTCCATGAAATTGCCCACTGGCTTAAAGAAACCCACCTGGGTTGACTTAAGAGGAGACTTTTTCTCTGGACTAGGTGTTCTCTGCTGCTATATAGCTTTCATCTCAGTCACATTAATTTGGGCAAATCGAGGTTTGATTTGAATAAAACATGGTGTTGGACCAGACGTTTGCTGGACGTCTGTTGTTGGTCATAATCAGTGGTTGGAGAGGAAGACCTGAATGGAGGTCTTGTCCGCCTCTTAGGAGCTTAGGAAACACTCCATCTGTGTTCCACTGCCTCTCTCCCATGAGTCAGAGGGTCCAACCTGGGCCAAAACCAATTACCACCATGCCAAAAATGACAGTTTCAGCTTCATAACCATTGATTGCTGAAATGGAAAATTAGCTTGATATTTCATGTTTTTTTCTCATTTGTCTTCTCTTGCTTTCCTATCCACTTCATTAGTTTCTTAATAATTCATTCATGGTGTGAGAATGTGTCTTCACTTTTGCTGAACTGAACACAGTTGGGTTTGTATGATGGCACAGACAGTATTTCTCATGTCTAATATTAACATGTACCACATGTTTTTTTAATCAAAAGAATTGAATCATAATAGCCATATTATGTCTGCCCAGACAGCTCAGTCAGTAGCGCATGAGACTCTTAGTCTCAGGGTTGTGGGTTCAAAGCCGACATAGTGGCAACTGTCACCTTTGTATGTTGCTTTGGATAAAAGCATCTGCTAAATGACCATAATATTTTGGCTGCTTTTCCCTCCCTCCTGCCTGTACTCCAAATGCTATTGCACCAGATTAAGTAGTAACCATTATAAATTAAGTGATGATGAAAAAATCTGTTTTTTTAATGACCTTGTATTTTTTTGTAACAAACTCAGATTTAACTTATTTATAACTTTATGGAATGTAGGAATGTAATGCAATTCAACTTTTTAAACTGGTTTTTGTTTGCTGCTTTTGTCTGTATTTGAGAACTGATACTGATGACTGTACAAGGCTGCACAAGTTGAGAAACCAATTTTAATTTGTATTGTATCGCAATTGTATCGCCATTTTATGCATTTTTAGGTAGCATCTTTGCCCTGAGTCCCTTTTAATGTTGTTACTCTGCTACAGTAACAGTTATTGAAATTAAATTACTGCTGAATGACCGAATGTGCAAATTGCTTCTCTTCTGAGAGGTAGGACCAGTCCAAGTCCACTGAAGCACAAGGTACACCAAGAATCAGCTTGAGACTGACACCCACAGACGTCATCTATTCTTTATGCTACAAAGTGCCCAAGGTTCCTTTCACTTATGTTGGCAGATTGATAGTTGTTCAAAGGAAGCTATAATCTTGAATTTATATTGTTTATCGTCATCAGCTATTCCAGTGATTCTAAAAGTAAAGGATAGCCACTGTAAATAGCTTCTATTCAGCAAGGATGGAGACAAAAAGGGTGCTGCCATGCTTTTTAATTAAGTTGTACAATACTTGAATCTCTTCCAAGCAGCTTTGAACATAATCCAGTTTCTCTCTCTCTCCCTCTCCCCCACCTCTCTCTCTTTCTCTCTCTCTCTGTCTTTTTCTCTTTTTCTGAGGCACTCAATTATACAACCACAAGGCACACACTTGAAAGGAACCCTCCGAACATCGCTGTAGGAACTCTAAATGTCACAGGGCTCTCAGACCCACAGCTATAAACATGGGAAGGGGCAATGGAGAGATTGAGCAACCACATCTTCAACGCCTTCTTCTTCTTCATCTTCATCACCAGTGTTGCTGTAACTATCACCTGTGATTAGGGAGTCTAGCTACCTCTGTTGACCAATTTGGGGCCGCAGACAGCCGTGATTACACAAACGATTCTGCTCAGTGAGATGAGTTATGACGTCGAAGCCTCCGATGACCCGAATTGGATGGCTTGTCCCTTTTGTCCTGCAGTGAGATGGAAAACTCTGTAGCAGCAACATATTTATGATCAAACTGCCTCTCATTACACTGCAACCCCATAGAGGAGCCTTTTGTTTGTCCACTTGGGCCACAAAAAGCACATCAACCAGAAAGTATAACTGACTGTGGCGTATGTGCGTGTGTGCGCATGTGCATATGATGTGTGCATCCTTGTGTTTGTGTATTGCTTCTGTTTTTCCAGATCTCTCGCTATCAAGACCTCTGCGGGCCTCTTGACACAGCTGATTCAATGGCCAGTGACAAAAGTGTGAGACCACAGGACAGAAATGCAAAAAAAGAGAAAAGAACGTTTTACTCTGTCCTGGGTACAGCTACTCCTCCTCCTTTCAGGCATGGTGGAAATGCACAAAGTGCTTGGTCGTGGAATGAAATATCTGGCCGCTAGACAGTTTCCCCCTCTTCCACTCCTGTGACACCCCCCTAACCCAATGCGAACACCGACAGGGACCCAGAGAGCTGCATGACTGCACGTCCCAACAATGAGGCCACACAAAAAGCACCAACTCAGCAGAACTGGATGTCCGTTTCTCAGGCGTTTAAGCATGCAATTATGTTCCCCTCTGCTCCCTGCTCCACAATCAGGATCGGGGGGTGCACAACATGAAGTCTGTAGTAGTTCAATTCCTACAGGGGTGATGTAGAGACAAGGGTACTTTGCTGTCTAGATTGGAAGGATTTTGTCTGCAGGGGTTGTTATGTGTTGTGTGTGAAGGGAGATAAAGTTGAATAGAGCACTTGTGTGTGTGTGTGCGTGTGTGTGAGTGTGAGTGAGTGTGAATGTATGTGAGCGAGAGGAAGAGAGAAAGAGAATTAGCAAGAGAATGTGTGTCTGTGAGGTTGTCAGAAATTGAGATGTCCCACAATGGGGTACATGAC
>OOFE01040061.1:3388-17591 GCA_900323365.1 Monocentris japonica | reverse complement strand
GCCTAGATTAAGAAACTATATTTTGCATTAGCTATGATTCAGGATTTGAGACAATTTTGGAGAACACGGTTAATATGCCTTCCTATGAAATAGATACATGCACACAAACAAATACACAAAATAGGTGTAAAGTACAAAATAGATCTGTGTTCACCAACAATCTAAAAATACATGTTGAACAAGTTTAAAAAATGAAATTGGGAGTTCAGTTCAGTTCTTGTTCAGTTAAAGCAGAGTTTTTATAGGATGCTTCATTTGCAAAACTTTGAGGAGAGTAGAACTTTTATTAATGCAACTATGCTGTATGATACATGTAAACCTCTTTCAACAGTGGGTGGATTGGAGCAGAGTAATCTGACATGCATGCAGAATCAGTCAGGATGGGGCCATCTGCTGAGTAAAAGGCAAAGACTGACAAAGGCATGGAGTGTTTATTTAGTCAGGATTTATTCTTTGGAAACCCAGCATGTGTTGAGGCCATCATCAGCAGCCCCACATGGCCCTCAGTGAAAGCAGGATGTCCTGTCTGACAGATAGAAATAATCAGCTTCATTACTCACTCCGCCTCGCTAACACACAGATGGCTAGAGACACAGACATGCATACACACACCAAAGGCATACATACCCAAGTATGGCTGCACACACACACACACACACGCACACACACTGGTACCATTGGTCCTGGCCTACCCTTCCATTTCCCCTGCCTTTCAGACAAAGCCCACTTTCTATACCACAGATGCTGTATGAGAAGTATTTATTTTTCAGTCAGAACCGAGCCCTCAGCCTGCTTCTCCTCCCTCCATTCCAGTAAGTCCACCCTGTGCTTAAACAGTGTGTCAGACGTGTCACGGTAATACTCAGGGAGCATGCAGGGCTTACAATGAGACAATGAGATTTTGTTAGTAATGTGGAGCTGCCTAAAATAGGTTTTAGACTAGGATCATTTTTGTGTGACATCCCACATGTTGGTTAACCCAATGTTTCCAAAAAGGAAGACAGAGAGCAAGTTAGGAAGGCATGACAGAGGCGAACAGGGACAGCACTGAGTGGACGCCTGGCACCTAAGGGTTAATTGATGGGTGAAAGGGAGGGTCAGGAATGCTTGCTGTGTGACACGCACACACACACATGCATTGTACACACCTAGAGTTATATACACGCACATATTCTGTGGTGCCTGATAGGTCTCCTCCAGGGCCTCATCTTTACTACAGAAACCCTTGGAGATGTTGGGGGTGATGACGGGTCAGTGGCTTGGCTGTATGGGTATCATTATTCTCATACTATTTCACTTTTCAGAATAGCTTTTAAACGTTAACAGCCTCATCTGATTGGGTGACAATACAAGGGCAACATTTTAATGCAATGGAGATAGCCAATATTCCCCTCAGCAGGAATGGAGATTTGTAAATGTGGAGAAAAATGTTGTCAATAAGGATCAAAATGAAAAATGGAAAAATATTGTGGGTCATAATGGTTGGCAGAAAGGACATGTAGGACAATATGTCAGATAGGGCAAAATCTCAGTGGTTTATCTAACTACATCAATTCTGTATGTCTTAGTATGTGTTATTTAAGTGCGCATCATACTTAACTATGATTGTTAGACTAATATGTGATCATGTCAGAATGATGAGAAGCAGGATATCAGACTCATGCTGTACCAATGTCTTCCATGGTTGTTACTTGAGCAAGCCATCACATCATAGTGAAAGGGAGCCTGTTGATTTACAAGGCTAGGCATTAGCCTAAGGTGCATTCCCACCTCATACAGGTGTACCTGCGTGGGAGACCAGCGTGTGCATCCATATGCATCCGTGTGTGTGTGTGTGTGTGTGTGTGTGTCTGTTTGTGTATCCGCCTGCGTTTGAGTGCATTAGTGTGAGTCATTGTTTGTGCATACATGTGCGTACTTGTGTGTGTGTGTGAAGTCACATCCCTGTGTTCACCCACCCGTCCATCTAACAAGACACATTTATTATTAACATCCAGTGTCCAAGAATGTTTATGATAATCTGTTAAATATAATGATAGCTCGTTTTGTGTCCATGAATTAAGGCCTTTCCTATAAAAAGAAGAAAAAGAGGGTTCCCCTGGGGCATGTTTGGGGCTCTCGCCTTGCAGCACAATGGTTTTTAGAGAGCTATAAGTGCACTCTGTATGTGCACACTGTCTGCTCAATACAAGCCAGAAACCCCATCTGACATTCACTGGGTTTTTTATTGTGAGACATTGAAATTGCAGCTCTGTTCTATTTCACGTCTCTTTGTGGGGCGTTGCGGCATTTTTTGGACAACCATACTTCAGAAAAAAATGTTAAATGATAAAAGCACAGAGGTTATTGCTGTCTCACCATCAGTGATTGTAAAAAACACATTGGGACAGTATGCATAGTTCTCTACATACATGAAACTATGTGTGCTTCCATCGTAGGAATAGATACAAATCATGCTGTCATCACTGACAGCACAGTTTTTTATGAAGCGCCTCAAGAATAATGTAGTTATTCTCATACTTATTCCCATTATCTCACCCCCCTCATCCTGCTTCTTCTCCTCCTCCCTCTTCTCATCCTTGTCCTCCTTTTCCACAGTCACACCATCAATCAGTAAACATCACAATAACCATTTCCCGACAAATTCATTTGATTTAAATGAAAGTGGTGTCATAACTGAGTGTTGAATGTATTGTAAACAATCTACCCCTCTCTGCTCCCTTCAAAGTCTGTACAACTGCGTCTATCTCTGAAATAAATGATAAATGAAGATAATACTGAAGTTGAACCACACGCTAAGCATGAGGGTGATGCAAATCTAGAATATCTGAGATGCTAGAAAACCCTCCATTGCCAATCGCCTTTGGCACCTTATACATGTGGACTGTAATATGAACATGATAACAATCTCTGAACGTGGCATTTCGACAGCCTATGATATAGGTTATGTTTAAACATTTGTTCCAGCCAATGTCAATGTTGTACATACCATCCACTTTGATTTTCTCCTTCTGACGTTCTGCAAAACAACTCTCGGGAAACAATGGAGCCTGCCGGGCCCCTCAATCAGAGCCCAGGCACAGCTATACCAGAGCCAGATGTGGCTCTCTAGATGCTGATTATGTTTGTCTTGTTTACAAACGCAGCTCAGAGCAGATTCCTCATTTACTGGCCTTTCCTTTTTTCTCCTTCAGATCTATATACACAGACCCCCACGACAGAAACAGCATACAAAGAGCATTTTCGTTCTGTCATGTACAGAGCACTATTTGTTGGAAAATGTCACCTTGGTCCATGGTTTATGGCATCAACAACCTGCTCATATCGCTTATCTTTACTCAGGAGAAACAGTGCTGCAGAAGTCTTTGATGGACACTTTGGTGGTGACACGTCTCCTCACACGTGGAATACCACTGATTTTCTGAATTTCATATTTCTTACATGCTATTCCAAATAATTCAAGTGTGTGAGTCTGAACATACACTTCACCCATCCAGTGTGGTAGCTATCTCAATCATGTATAAATCTAAATGAAAATAGTTGATATCAGTCAATTAAAACTACTAGTAAAATGTATTAGTCACTAGTACCTAGTGGAGAGTACCATAGTTGGAGAGACTTTCTGAGCATATATTGGAGTAACCTCAATTGAGTTGTATTTTCCTTTGAAAGTAAAATATCTACTAATATCAATATCAATACCTATATTGAATTTAGTGTTCAATTTATGTCCCTGGGTTGGGTTGGACTGTGATGTGAGCGGTGGTGGTGGCAGACTGAAGGTTAGAGAAGCAGGATTATGAAGGTTTGAATGCATGGAGCAGCTGAGAAAAGCTGGGTGAGGGAGTAATGGTGAATGGTCTCCCCTATCACCACAACTATTGCGAAACTGCCCATGAGCAAGGCACTGACTGCTCCAGTGGTGGTACTGGGTATGGTTATGGTTGTACTCTTTGGGCAGCTCCCATGTGTGTAACCCTCCCTCCACCTGTAACAACTCCCCCTGTTGCTGTGAACGAGAATGTGTTTTAAAAATAAAATAAAATAAAATACATAATCAGCCCTTTGTTACAACATATTGTGTACTGGGCCTCCTACCACAGTCCTAGCTGGGTTATGTCCTTCAGTATCTACAACATTAGGTCCCCACCACTGAGCCTCCATATGAGGTCAGCCAATATGCCCCCTTACCCCCTCACCGCCACTCTGGCAGGAAATGACCTCACACGCAGAAAAAGAACCCGCACCATCAGACAGTAACCCCCCTCACCTAAGGTCAAAGGTCACTTGGAGTCATGGGGGAGTCAGAATGTTTGTGTTTGGAATGTGTGTGAGGGCAGTCTCTGATCAGTATTTGTGTGAGTGATTCTGTGGTATGTCTGGCATGTGCGACTGTCTGTGTATGTGTGCAAATATTCTTTTTTGAATGTGCGTACATGTGCATCCCCTTGGGCAGGTAGAGACGTATAACTTTAGCTTTGATCACTGGTCTGTGCCGTGCATGTGTCTTTAGGGAGGGGTCACCAGGTATGTGACTATGGGTTATATGTATGAGATGGTTTTCTGTATGTCCTGTCTGTCATGCATCACCTCTCCTGGAATGACCACTCAAAGCAGTGACAGAGCGACACACACTTCAAGTACGGTTACTGGAAGACTTCTTTACATGGCGTGTACCCTTTTCCTCTTGCTAGAATGCATGTACAGGTGTGTGTGTGTGTGTGTATCTGTCTGTCTTTGTCTGTGTGCCTGTGTCTGTATGAACTTATGTAGTATAACTATTTGTGAGGAGGACTTTTTAAGGGAGTGAGGACATTTTAGCCAGTCCTTCCCACTCCGTCACTTTAGAGTTAGGGTTTAGGTTTAGGGTAGAGGTAAGAATTATTGTTGGCATAATGTCAGGTTAGAGTAAGGTTTAATATACTATCAATAAGTTGGTGAAAGACTGTAGTCAGTGCAAGGTCTTCACAAATAAAGCAACAAGGATTGCCAAGTTGTAACATGGAATAATGAGGGACCCTTAACACTCATTGAAACGAATACACACTCAGTCACACTGATGTAGCCTACAGAGAGCACACTGTGCATCAAAACAACACTAGAGAGGGAGAGCCTTTACCACAGACTGTAGAAAATAACGGACAGTAACCGTGACATGGCCCACTCACTTTCTGCTGGTAGTTTGGCAGCACCTGTGGGCTACTTTTACCAATATCACACACCAGTCATACACACGATGAGCCAATCTCGTTTGTATACAATTGAACCCAATACAACCCTTGGAAAAAGCCTGTGGGGACGCTGTGGTTTGTATTGGGTTAGGCTTGAGGTTGGTATTATTGTAACTTTTCTAGCACAAAGGAGACAATCCATATACATTGCCACGCATGTGTGCGCACACACATGTACAAGCACATACATAGTCCTCTTTAGCTCATAGCTCAATCCAGACCCTGTTGACAAGCATATTGTGTCCCCATCTTGTTTCTTGTTTTGGTGAGTCAGCACATCAGCAGATTTATGTTTTTCTAAATGACTTCATAATTGAAGTCAACTCATCATTGCCGATTGCGTTCTACGTCCAGATGCTTAAGGGAAACCATTCGTCTTGTTTGGAAGTTGACTGACTGTCTGACGGAACTCGTGTTGGAGTTTTGTGCTTTTAAAGCCTGTTTACACATACAGCCCCAGAGTGTATGCCGGGATTAGGGCGGCTCCATTTTGTACTGAGTGCTCTATTAAAATATTATGACGTGAGGACAGGCAAGAATACTAAAGCATCTGCAATCTGGATGAAGTAAGAAAAGTTCCTTCATTGTATTGCTGAAAACTTTTGGTATTTCTGCTCTACACACCAGCATGGTGGGGAGAGGACAGGTGAAGGGTGTGAAGGGTGTGAAGGGTGTGCAGAGTGAGCGAGCGTGCACGTGCGTGTGTGAATGTGTGTGTGTGTGTGTGTGTGTGTGGGTGGGTGCAGGGTGGTGCATTTGATAGTGGTCAAGTGGTCAACACATGAGATATGGCCCAGCTAGGTGATCCACAAGGTACCTCACATGTATTTATTTCAATAACTTATTTTATGTCAGGAAATCTGTCCTGACCTCCTTCAGCTCATATTTAATACCTTTTTTTTCCAACATAAGAGATGTAAGGAGAAGTTTTACAACAAATATCTACAGAATACCATTACAACACGCTTGACAGATCAATTCACCAACTAATCCGAAACAAAGCTGCTTTTGAAATGACACATTTTTCAGCACTGCCAAGTCTTTTGACTTAGCACCTTCTCCGTGAAAAGCAAGGCTGGATTCTGATAAGCTGTCAACGGCACATTCAGTGTATACACAACAGCCCTTGGCAGTCGACGGTGAGTCAAAGCAATAATTAAAATGCAGCCAATGAATGCACTTCTATTACATCCAGCTGTGTTTACATTCAACCGCTCTATCTGGAAATGTCAATCTCCCTCTTTCTCCATCATCTATCTACGGACTTTCTTTTATTGTCACCACTTCTAACCTCCTTTATTCTCCTTTTACCTCTGCCACCTTGTCTTCATTCACATTCATACACACCTGGTTTATAAATGGTACTCTCTCTCTCTCTCTCTGGAGAAAAGAGAAACTCTGTTGAACTTCATCCTCAGCACTCTGGGCTCATGTACAGTTGTTTGGACGTTTCAGTGGAGTTTATGGTTAATGCATATTCACCAGTAACTTTGCCAGGATTGTGAGGGTGTTCGACCAGAGGGTGCCCACATCTCAACCAGCGCACATGCATTAGGCAAGCAGATTTTTGGCAGGCTGTAATTAGGAAACAGGGAGGTTCACCGAGTGATACAGGCATGGGTAATTATGACAGCTATTTCCCCTTCTCTTCCCAGACCTCACAGTAAGCCCACCAGACGTTTAATCAAAACAGATTAGACACCCACAAACACACACACACACATGCACAGGTGGGTGTGCCGATGGTAAGATGACAGGGGTATGCAATGTAGGTTTCATGATCCTCCATCCACAGATGTGTTGCTATCCAAACATAAATTCCCTTCCTCAACCTCTGGCTATCTCTGGAGATGTCCTAGATTGAGCTGTGTTTGGGCTAATTGGCCACTTAAGCTATGACCTCATGGTGTTGTGGGGAAAACAAGCAGATGATGACTGTGATGGCACATTGATGAACACTCAGCCTGCAGAGAGTTGATACAGACACAATGGTTTGGCTGCAGGTGCTGTCAACACATACTCGACAGGTCCACAGCACAATCTCACACACTGATATTGAAATGGATGAACGCTATTCTCTCTCTCTCACTCTCTCTCTCTTACTAACTCACTCACTATTTCTTTCTCCACTCTTTAAGTGTAAACTGGGGGATATTTTTTCTGCTTCCTAATTGCACATATTTCAACCTGGGAGAAGCAATTTGTAAAAATTGAGAAGCTTTAAGAGGCTTATGTGTCCTCATTAGCCTTGTTTTTACCTCTGGAGACACTCAAAACAAATCCAGCATCCATCGCAGCTGCAGTAAATCACATTTCCCAGCAGATATAGGTCTGTCCGGGTGCATGATTTCCATGACAACTGATGCAAATACAATCATAATTGAAAAGAGTCAAGGACATCCTTATCACTATAATGAGGATTTATTTGTGCTGAAGGGGCTCTCAAACACACATTCTATAATTCAGTGTATTGTGTATTGCATTGTCTGTAAGTGAAAAATTCTCCATTATCTTGGTGCTCATATGTCTTTTCCACGAAACATGACTAACTTCACCACAACAGAAATAACTTCCAGAGATATTGATAACACAGTGAGAAGATAGCATTTCAGGTGAAAATCCTACTTTCCCTCTGTTGAGGGTTTCTGTTCATCACTTGGGGATTGAATTCTGATTTCAAAGTGCACTATGTGTTCATCAGACAAACTCAAACTTCATCAAACTTTTAAAACGGACACTGAATCCTGTAAAAGGTCTTGGTGCTATTAGGCACATCTCAGCTCGATATTGGAAACAACGCTTAACGTCATTTCATCACCATTGATAGGACTCTTATTCCACACCTGTAAACGGCTACACATGAAGCGAGGCAATTACTGACACACCACTGACAATAGCTTTGTTGGGTAGTTTAGAGGTGTTGATGATAAATGCTGATTGGCAAAATAAATATTTTGAGGTAAATGATCATTTTATAAATTGTTTCTTATTTACAATTGCAGCTGTGAGAATAGGTTAAGTAAGGAAGACAAAAGTATGCATCCTTCCTTGTTGAAATCATTTATCTAAATGATGGTTGAGGCTGCTTGTTTATTGGGTTGAATTCCATTCAGGAGGGTAACAGTTCCCGCCATTGTTAAGACTCATCTGAATAGGAGGTCTGGGTGAGTAAACAGAGGGCTGGACAACTTATGAGGCTCTTACCTTTAAATGTGTCAGTTTTTCCAGAGGGCCTCATTAAGAGACCCACATCAGTTGAAATGCAAGTAAGCAAACACTCTATTGAGCTGAGTGTTTGCAGTGCAGTTGAAATGTAAGTCGCTGTAAGTTAGTGTTCATAATAAATCTGTTTATTTGTGTGGTGTGTGTGTGTGTGTGTGTGTGTGTGAGTTTATTTGTATGAAAACCATGAAAAATCACTTTTTCTACTTTTTACAGAATATAGAAAAATGGATATGTTGAGAAACAAGCTCCATCTGTTTGCCCTGCCCAGTCTCCCTCTTTCTTTCTTTTTAACTCTCTTTCTGTGGAGCCACAGCATTGATATTGTATTATGCTGCTTATTTGTTGAGGCTGTGTGTATACATTCAGAGCAGCACACGTTTCCTGTTAACGTTGGAGGCTGAACTCACTTCCAAAAATTACAGCTTCTCAGGCCAGTTCTGCAGAACAGACCACTGCCTTGTCTAAATAACAGCCTGCTCCAACATTGTCTATCCCAGACCTCAAGACAAATACAGGCCAAAAGGAGAAGTGAATTGCTATGTGGAATCCAAATGGGATTAATGGTATAGAAGAGTGGTTAAATGTCCTCAAATCAATGTTCATAAGTCCAAGTTTAAGCCTCTTATTTGCAGTCCCACACTTTCTCTTAGGCACACTCTTCCTCTCGTTTCTCTGTTTTCACCAAGCCTGCCAGCTTACTTTTCTGAGAAACATGGCCGCAAAGTATGCATATTAATAATATGTTAAGAATATCCAGTATGTAAGAAAACACACACACACACACACGATCACAAGGTCCTGCCCAATCAAGCCCTTTAACCCAGTTCCCAGAATACTGTGTACACCCACTTTCTGTATATCTTTGCTTCTTTTCTTTACGAGTATGATTGGATTCATGTATTCAACTGAACAATATGTTCTACCTGAAGCACTGCTAAAAACACAGAATCAACTTGAATGAATTCAAACATGCATGTTAAATTAACGTGGCCAGTCAGTGTCAGTTTACCTGTTCTTATTAAGTCAGTCAAAAACAGGCATTTTCTATGATATCACATTGTGGTGCCTTCGATCGATTTCTCCGTCTTGCTGCTGAATGGGGAATGGCGGAATTGCCTGGGGATCCTCTCTGGGTTCTCTCTGAGCTGCTCTGATTGTGCTTACAAAGCCAGTCGGAAATTGGGAGAGGTAAACAGAGGCCAGGCGGTGCTGCAAGCTGTCAAACAGCTCTGTGTATGATTGAAGACAACCTTGTGCTGGAACATAAACATCCCAGCAGGCTCTCACCGTGCACTCAGCCCCTACTGCCTCACAGGCATCCATGATAGGCCAGGGTGAGCCACGGGGAGCCAGCAATTGGGTTGAGATGGAGAAGGAGGGGATAGTTTTATGGCTTGGCAGAAATTTTGGAAACGGTACCTGAATAGTGCTTCCAAGAGGGGGTACAGGAGGTGTGCTGAGAGGGAGATTTTGCCCATACACACAAACAGAAACACACATACACAGACCTTCATGTTCAAATGACATGCACACACACACACACACACACACAGACGTACTCTCACACATCTATGTCCACATGCTTGCACACACGCACACACCGAAGCATGCATGCCTCATCATAAAGGTGTAAAGACAAGGCATTGCGATGCATATTTCTCACCATTAACATTGCGCAGCAAAAGCCACATGAGCTCTATGAGAATTCTGTCTGCATCTCTCAATGAATGGAACACACCACATGATCTTTTAATCATCATGAACCCCTCACTCTCAGGCATCCATATTCTTTTTTTTCTTTTCGGCCTTTGGAATGGAGGAGAGAGAGAAAGAGAGAGAGAGACAGAGAGAGAGAGAGAGAGAGAGAGAGAGAGAGAACATTCTTACTTAATTGGGATCTTGAGTGCATTTGTTTCTAATAAAGAGGTGTGCTTTGTTTGCATTCTCTCTCTCTCTGCTGCTTTTTCTTTCTTGCTTTTATCAATGTGTTTGCTGAGAATGGTTTTAAGTGCGAATGGCTGCCTGTTCACACTGCACCACTCTACCACCTAAAACTTATGATAGCCAGAACAGACAGCTGGCCCATCATTTCCATTCATAACTACTCAACTAAGAAGCACAGTTTGTCCACACTGATGTGTGGATGGATACTGTTGAATACTATTGCTGTTCCCTGTGGCTACAGAGAAAAGTCTCTGACTCTCTCTTTATATAGTAGTCAGAACAAACCATCAAAATCCAAACTCTAAGTTAGAGTTTGATAGTCCAAACGTATTCATTCATTCACTTATTCATTGTCTTTACCCAATTATTCCTATTCAGGATCACAGGGAGCCTATCCCAGCATACATTGGGATAAGGTAATGACTCTGAAATAAATAGAAATTACACTGAATCATGAGATAAATGCATATCTCCAGGTCAAGTCAACACAATTCTGACAAGTCTGACAATGAACCTGGCTAAAAAACTTGGGTCTTGACTGAAGGATATTAATTCGCTGGCACACTGCAGCTTTAAACTGTAATCCACCTGCAAATCATAAATAAGTGCATGCACTAAACAGAGTTTTTCTGTTTTTTCCCATGGCCGCTCGCCAGCCACCAGCCTTGAGGGGTGTGAAGGGCCCTGCCAGGGGTCAAAGAAAGTGATTGGTTGATGAAGTCATTCTGGGATTAATGCCCAATTCCTCCAACTCCCAAATGGACCCTTCGTCTCCTTTCCTCATTAAAGGATCCATGTGGATCTGGAAAAGGACTAGATAAATATGAGCTATAAAGGAAAGGGAGATGAATGTTCATCAGTAGGATCCATGGAGCCACAAAACTACAACTGAGGAGTTTGATTCTAAATTTATTTATATAAATTAATTTTTAATATTAAAATGTAGATATACTATCCTGAAATAGTAAGTCTTTTATTAGCAACAGTCTTATGATATAATCAGAATTGCTATTTGGCAAGTACATGTAGCACAAATAACTTACATGCATGTATTGCAAGTACATGCAGACACACGTTTCAGGAACAACAGGCAGGGCCGGCGCTCCCTATAGGCTGAATAGGCAAATGTCTAGAGAAAAAAAATGGTGTTAACCTTCTTATTTGATACAAAAAAAGAAAAGGGCCTCCATAGAAGATGCCTAGGGCCTCCAGCAGTGTAGAGCCAGCCCTGACAACAGGACCTCACATTTAGTGCATGGAGACAGTATAGACTATACAGTAGACTATACATATCCCTCCATGTAGACGTTCAACACTATTACTATGCATTCTATCACTACAGTGCATTCAGAGTGCACAGCATACAGTACGGTTGCAGCTGTAGAGAGTAGAAAACTGATGGAGGAAGAATTTCTCCTAGGTTTTCCTACAGGATTTCTAAAGTGAACAATTAGTCCATCTAATACATATTAGCACATGACGGTAAATAAAAAAGGAAACATGTTCATGATTGGTTGAGGGTGTTTTGGCATCCTATGTGCATGCGTATTTCATTAGGTAACACAGATGCTTGCAATATAATCTCCCTGAGCATTTTTACTGGCATATCTTTACAGCCTCTACAGTATTTGAAGGAGAGGAGTGTTTTCCACTATCACCTACGGCACTTTGATGGAGTCCTACAGTGTTACCATCATAACAGGCTAAACACATCTACTACCCAGATATAGTGTAGTGGTTACGACTCCTGCCTTTGGAGCCGTAAGTACACATATTAGCTATAGGGGCACATTCTCACCTGTGTCTTCCCTCACAGACCTGGTTCCATGCGGAGACATTATGGGACACCACACCCTTACTTTGTGCCCTAGTTTCTCTCTCCCTCTCAGATACATATATTCTAATGGTAGAGAAAAGAGTCACAGTGGGAAAGTCTGACAATATTTAAGCAATTTTATTCAGCAATCAGTGAAGTCTCCTCCTCTGTATCCAGCTTTCCTACTGGTTTCAAAGAAAAAAAAATGCTTAAGCGATTGCAACAACCTTGTTTAAATAAAAACCTTAGTCGTGCAGCCATCATTACACTTTTCTCAAAGAACCAATCTTAAATGAAGCAGGGTTAACCCAAATAGAGGAATATGCTTGAATTTAGTGACCTAAATTCACTAAATAAGCAATGAAAGTAGGTATGTTGAGAAGAAAGACATTCAGATAATACAATATTTGCAGCTACACAGTGATGTGCTTTAAATTGCCATCACTCCAAACTTCTGAGTTTTCAGAGGCTATGCAATATTACATTTAAAAAATATAGTTTGAGTGTTTGCATGTGTCAGGGTGTATGTGTCTGTGTGTGTGCATGTGTGTGGGTGTGCATGCCTTCATAGACACGTGTTTCCGTCTCGATGCCTACACAGATGTGTTCATGCATGCATGTGTGTCTGTCAAAATGGCAGGTCTTGTGGGGTGTTCCCCGTGTGCAGTGGTTAGTACCTACTAAAAGTGGTCCAAGGAAGGACAACCGGTGAACCGCGACAGGGTCATGAGTGCCAAAGGCTTGTTGATGCGCGTGGGGAGCGAAGGCTAGCCCGTCTGGTCCGATCCCACAGAAGAGCTACTGTAGCACAAATTGCTGAAAAAGTTCATGCTGGCTATGATAGAAAGGTGTCAGAACACACAGTGCATCGCAGCTTGCTGCGTATGGGGCTGTGTAGCCGCAGACCGGTCAGAGTGCCCATGTTGACCCTTGTCCACTGCCAAATGGTTTTAATGTTGTGGCTGATCGGTGTGCATAATGATAATAAGCTCCTACTATATGGCTGTTGGCTCCATGGCTTCAATATATAAGTATATAGAAATATACATATTAAGTTTTCTTTGAGATGTTTCTCTAATCGTATGGTTTCATATTCAGGAGATTTAAATTATTTCAGATCATTTAGAGATCTCTGGTTTTGATCAGAGATCAAAATGAGCTTTTATGTGATTATTTCTCCTGAGTTGAATTTGAAAAATTGTCTCATCCTAGTCCATCCTTCTGTCTAGGAGACATATGATCTCTTCTTCTTGGATTAGTCAGCTAATGTTTCAGCAGTAGGTTAGCCAGCCAATGCTAGCCTCAACAGAGGAAAGTTAATAGAGTATAAATAGCATTCCTCTCTCTCTCTCTCTCTCTCTTTCTCGTTCGCTTGCCTTATTTTTGTCTTCCTGGGTGCAAGAGGAAGTCAGAGGATGAATTCTAATGAAGACACCCTCAGTCAGCTATGCTCAGTCATGCACACATGCATGCACACACACACACGCACACACACACACACACACAGCTGTCAGTCTAGCGGTTAAGATCACAGTTGGACAATATAACATTATTGATGCTACTAAACTTCTCCCCGGCATTCCCATGATGCACCGGGGGCAAAGACACAGGGGATTGTGCTCTAGTCAATCTGTGCCTTGTCTCTACTCCCTTCCAATGTGTCACTCTTTCCCCTCCTCTCCTTTTTTTCGTTTCTTTTAGCTCCTTGTCTTTCTCACCATTTTCCCTCCTTGCCCTCCCCTGTCTCAAGCTCAATCTTCCCCCTCTCACTGTCACCTCCTCATCCAACTACTTCCCCTTTACCTCTTCTCTACCTATTCCTTCCTCTGCAGGTGTGACTCATTTTCCTTTTCTCACACTACTCTATTTCACCTTTATTTGTTCCTCCTCTATTTCTTCTCCCTTAATTTTCTTTCTTTTTCCCTCCCCCTATCTCTCTCAGTGTCTCTCGCTCTCTCTCTCTCTCTCTCTGAGATGAGGACCTGAT
>OOFE01040037.1:10358-20754 GCA_900323365.1 Monocentris japonica | reverse complement strand
GCCCAAGAAAAGTAGGATCACTGGTTTCTTCCGCAGACTGTTCAGATGCTGCTGCTGCTGCATCTCCAAGCAGGATGTGGACGACTGAGGCTTATCGCCTCTCCACGTTACATACTACCTCACCTGCAACACATGTGCCAATATTTTCTGTATTATTGTGATTTTTACTGTGATTTTGTGATTTTTAATAAAAAATCTACATTCAAATTAAAAAAAAAGATCCTGAGACTTTCTCTGCATATAGTGTTAACTTTTCAATACACATGCAAATAATTTTATTTCTAATGTGATACTTTTCCCTGACATTGCTCCACTGGTTTAGCAACTGTAGCCCCCCCTGCTATTAAATATGTGACAGAACACTGTGAAACTGAGGCAAGAGACAAAGGCAAGGTGATCAAAATGACAAGTCTCTCAATACATTTCTTCTTCTAGTATCAAACTGCACCTGTCTTATCAATGTCTATTGGATCCATGACTCAAAAACAGATCTTTATATGTGTCTATCACCTTCCATGTGATCTCCACACACACATTGCTTTCATATGAGAGGAACTCTCACCAGAACAGAGCAGACACTCCATGAAAAAGACTCCGTATGCGTTCCAACCCAGCCTGCATGGAGCTACAAATGATCATGGGAGTTTTCACTCTCTTGTTCCACAAGTTGGTTTTCTTCTTTGGAGCTCTGAGAAGCACACTTGCATAATGCCTCTGTTTACATACACGCTTTGAGCACAACAAAAAATCATTTCAGAATAGTTGAATATAGTAACTGTTGTATACTTTATTGCGTGGCAACTAAAGGTGAAACGAAGAGTGAAAATAGAACTACACAATACTTGTTATTTGAACAGAATGCCAAATAATAACATCACTTTTACCATCAATTATTGACACAGGTTCCATGCTCTCCATCTTCTAAACATCACATCTCGTCACTTCTGCCTATTCTAATGCATTACTTGATATAAGCGACCTCATTGTTGCCATAGCGACTTATGCTGAGCGGCTAACCTGCTCCGGGAGCACGCAGTTCAGATTAAAAGGAAAGAAGGGTCAAATGCAAAGCAGCAGTAACTGATGACAAAAAAAACACAATATTTGAGGAAGTTGCACAAAAAAATAACAACAAAGCAGTGATGAAATTCTAGCTGAGCAAAATGTATTTTATGTTTAATGTTTGTTTTTCCTTTAATTTGTCACCCGTCTGTATGTTTAAGCAGGGTCACCATACTGCAGTCATGGATTGGGCCTTTAACCTGCTGTCATATTATGTTAACATTGCGTTCTCAAGTAAATGTGATGTGTGGTAGGCTGAATAAACTGTAGAGTAGTAGGGCAGTCGTTTATTTTTTTTTTTTTTTTTTTTTACATTATTCATGGACACTAGTCCCAAAATGAATTATGGATCACAAGAAACTGTGAACCTCCAGAGAGATGACAAGCATTGCCTTTTTTTTTTTTGGACCGGGGTAAGTTTCACTGTGGACACTTTTCTTTGCTTCACACTCACATTCACACACATTTACACAGTCTTCTGGTGTTGGCCGCTGGGAGCCTCACGTCCCACCCCCTGGGTCGTCACAAGACTTATAAGTAAGGATCAAGCCTGAAGTATATTTAAGGAATATATTTAAGGAGTACTGAGCTGCTCTGCCGATGCCTGTGGAAGTTTAATGGCTCAAGGGAACCCCGATTGTAGTTATTGAGTTTGGGGAGAGTGTTTATCAGTCACTGTCCCAGCCAGATGTATTGAACTGTAGGAAAACATTAATGCCATTGTCATTGCATTGTCATGTCTATTCTGTCCTCTCTCGTAGCCTTACTCTGTCACTTCTGCACGTGCACTGAAGTTCCTTGCATAAAAAGTGCTGTGAGTCATTACACTTTTTGAAAACTTTGACAAAGTGCAAAATGAATTGTTAGCGACTCTCTCAGGAAATATTCCATACTGCCTGAGACAATTTCAGATATTTTTTTTTTTCTCACAGTCATAGCCAATTAATTGTTCCACAGTAGGTCTTTTGCTGCATTGTACCTCAACTTGCCTCATCAAACAGCACTGAAACCAATCCAGTCATTTCTGCACAATGCTGATCTGTTAACACAAAAGAAACAGCATCAATCAGGAACCAATCTGTCATGTCACATTCAATGTACTAACATGGAGCCGAGTCACCAAATAGTGTGTCTGTTTCCAAATACATATGACATTACACAATTATAGAGTGGTAGTAGTTGTAGTTCGTTAAAACTGGGGTAGCTGTTTGGGTGTATTGGGGTCCAATTCAGCAGGTTGCAGAACTGGGTAGACTGGTTTTTGTACTGGTTCAGACATAGTGGATCTTCTACCAGCATGCAGGGCGGAGGCATGGGGAAACGTCTGAGAGTGAATATCCATCTTAAAGTAGAATAAATGTATTTACACTGAATTGGAAAGTTGTTGGAAAGATAACCTGAAAGTAAGGTGTCAGGTCTGGTGATCTCTAATTGCTGATAATGACATCTTCTAATCAAGAGAAGTTTTGATTCAGTTTGTGACAAACTCATATTGACAGCTTTATTAAATATACAATAATCTCACTGTCTGTCTAAATATGGGAGAAAATACTCTCACATTAAAGTAGACAGGATCTGCTTTAACCTTGTTGTCATTGTGTCATTTCACATTTAAAGTTACAGGAGTATAGATGGAGCTAAATAATTGATTAGTGTGTTGCTGTCCAAAGATTTGTTGAGTATTTTTGCGTGAAACGGCAAAAGCATTAGTCTGCTTGATTTGACTTAACATCATTTCAATCAGGACAGACTAGACATGATCAGACATGAATTATTGAAATCAATAGACTCCAATAAATAACAATTCATGGGGTGAAGAATACAAGAAGAGAATACAACCCACAAATAGGCTGGGGCAGCAGCATCTGAGATGACAGCAACATACTGGAACAGCTGAGGGAGTAACGGTAGAACGTACCGGTTTGTGATTGGTTCCCAGAGTAGGTGTGAGTGCTCGGACGTGGGCGATTGGACAATCAGTAATGATGCAAGACTGAAAGGGTGTATGGAAGAGAGAGCAGAGGGATAGATAAGTGAAGAGCGGTAGCCTTCCTGATTGGATTTACGCTAAGCTTCATATCCCTTCCATAGAAATGTGCTCTTTTGTGGTTTAGTGGCTAATACTGCATGTTGTTTAAAGGTGCCGCGTGTAGCATTTTAACATCAATAAATCATTACCACGTTCATTTTGAGACATTAGTACAATTACTGTAAACAAAAGAGAGCATTACCAAGAACAGCAGCCTCCACCGGCCTCTACACTGTATTTTACTTTGTGCACCACCAGGTCAGTTTGTGGTGGGAAATCTGCTGGATTGTTTTACAGCACAAAACAGGAAGAGGGCGCTGTTCTTCCAGTGCAAACAGAGCTAAAGCTTTCAGAATCAGAATCAGAATCCGTGTCAATGGGGGTCCGGGGCCTTGTTCTTGAGGCCAACTGCTGACGGGAAGAAACTGTTTTTGTGGTGTGAGGTTTTGGTCCTGATGGACCGCAGCCTCCTGCCAGAGGGAAGTGTTTCAAAGAGTTTGTGTCCGGGGTGGGAGGGTTTCAGAGTTTCTGGCAACAACAGAGAGTGGAAGGAGTGAAAGGCCTTTTGGAAAAATCACTTCCAATATGTTGATCCTCTTCAGTAAAGACAAAGAGAAAAACTTTGACCGAAGAAGTCACATCCTTGGTGACAGGAAGCAACAGTGCTTTATGGGAAATGAAGTCCAAATCTCCAGAAACCCTAGCACTAACAATACCTCTAACAATACCAATATAGAGGCTACCAATCGCCTTTGTTTATGGGAATTATGCCAAGATGTCACAATGAATTTGACAATTTGTTTTTAAAAATGATACACGTAGCACCATTGTGTTTCCGTTGTGTTGTAGCTTTTAATTGTGTTAATTTGTGTCTGTTTTTCTCAATGCATGAGCGCGCTGATATGTGTTTGTGCCTGGGAAGCTAATATTATATAATGTCCGACTGAATCAAAGGACGGAAGTGGATTATTTAGCAGCAGGCCTGATTAATTACCAGTCTCAATGAACTTGGAGCCTCATTAGTGTGTGGGTTAGCCTTGTGACTTCCTGTGTCCAGGGTAAGCAACGCTTTTATACATCATCTCTCTCTCTCTCTCTCTGATAATCCAGTGTCTTTCACTCTCTCTCTTCCCTCCAATGCGTTTCCAGGCCAGTCAACATCTGTTCACCGGTTTTGGGAGCGCGGGTGTGTCTGATGTGTTTGCATGCGTGTGTGTTGTTTTGTTTGTGTCCCTATTCTCCATTCTAATTAAGGTGATGGTCTGTGAAATCGTTAATTGCTGCCATTTTGACCCAGCTAAGGTTTTGCCAAGAGACGTGTGTGTGTGTGAGAGAGAGAGAGAGAGAGAGAGAGAGAGAGAGCTGGTAAAATTGCTTAATAAATTCAGTCATTTCAGTAGTGGCAGCCTAGTATCTGTTAAAACTGTGACAAGTTGTGCTTCAGTGCTTTTCATCTGAAGATGAAACAGCGGGTTTGACATTTATGAATGTCCAAAGTAACGTTTGTATTTTTTTTTTTCAGTTAGATTGAACCATTCATCGTATCATTTCTTAATTGAGAAACACATTTTCTGCTTCAAGCAAGCGTAAAACTTTTGCAATATTGAGGAAATGTTGCCATGATAATTTTCAAAAAAATATATATCCATGGATGGAAACCCACCTAGTGTGACTCTGAGTTTAGCGTTCATTGCTTCAATGAGTTTATTATTGTGTACGTGTTGACTTAGCAGCCCTCTCTTTGTACGAGCAAACTATTATGCCCTTAGATGTGTGTGTACATAATGTAACTCATTTTGCTGACGTAGATCCTCAGAGGATTTTGGCCTGTGGACATTTCATGTATTGTTGTTTAATCAAAGCTGATTTAAGCGAACATAATTTTCATTTGAATTAGATCGAGTGCCTCCATTCACAGTTAGTGAATATGAAAAATCATTTTTTGGATGGAAGTTTTCAGATTGTCTCCGGCGAAGCCTTTCGCCTCTGGACTGTGGTCCTTATTGGCATTCCTCCCTCTGCAGCTATTTAAATCCCTGTTATGTGACAGTTCCAGCATTTTAATTGGCACGCCCTCTGGACTGCATCATCTTAATCTGGCATGCTGGTGTGGTTGGTCTGTTCAGGGTTTGGAAACAAATCTACCTTATCAGACTATTACCTTTTACTCATAACATTACTGAATGGACCTACAAGCACAACACCACAATCTTTTTCAGGTATTGCTCTTTTCCAGTCTGGTGGTAGACTAGACTAAAATAAAATAAAATTGTTAAATACACTGTAGCCCTTACTATCTCTCCCTTTGCTCCCACTTTAAGGCCAGAAGCCAATGTAAACTGTATCTGACAACCATCAGCCATTAGCTGACTCTACTCCATCTAGACCAGGAAGCTGGCAGTCACATTTTGACAAGCTGCATGTAAATTATAGCCTGCTGCAAGCTTATTGATTATATATGGGCCTCTTGACATGCAATTTAATAACTGACATTGCCAAGGACACTAAACTGTAGCCTGATCCAGTACAGTAGACAGATTTAGTACAGTATTTTGTACATATTGTGTTTTCACTGTCACATCAGAGCCCTGATTTCAAGAGTAGGGTTAAAGAAAAGGTTGAAGCAGTGAATCATTTTTGGCATTTGTTAAAATTGTCAGTGATGATGATGGGATCTGATGTGGTCCATCCTCCGGGAGTGCATTCAAAACTGAGAGATGTGAAAAATAGAGTCAAAAGAGTCAAAAGGTTGATTTTGTTGTTAAAATCATTGTGGCCTTGTATAGGTTTGGTATGCTTATCACTCTTATTTTAAAATGTTGTTTTGGTGTGCTATAGGCAGCGCTGGCAAGCACCAAATGGACGTATAGAACGATACTTGCAGAGTATCGTGGCCGTGGACAAGGAGTTTTCCACTTGCTCATGTATAGAGGGCCATTGTCCACAGACAATGATTGTTATCCACGGGTTTAAGGGTTAGGAAAGGGTGAAAGAACAATGCTACCACAAGCATGAGATGTCATAATGATAATATATCACATTTATATAGCGCTTTTCCTAGTACCCAAAGACGCTTTACAGTGAAAAACAACAGCAAATAAAATACATTTTATTAGATAAAAGTATATGTTAAAAGGAAATAAAGATTAAAAAGAGTAAAAATAAGGGTGGAGTAAAAACCTGTAAACTCACAACACAGACTAAGAACTACGGAGCCCCTGAGTGGTCACGTCATAATTTTTTTCTAATTTGTGCGCTCGTTTTACTATAACAAGCACACAAAATACTTAAATCACACCCACAATATACTCACTGGCCACAGTTTCATTAAACTGCAAGGTTTTGCCAGCTAGCTGCTCCTGCTATCTAGTTAGGTACTCTCCATTAGTGAGAATATACCCTTGCTCAAGAGATGGCCCATGTTTTTAGCTTTGTGGGATAAATGATAAATCGTTAATAGCGTGTTTGTGCATAACTTGGCTAGATAGAGGCTAAGCTGTCTCGTCGAAATTGCTCCTTCCTGTAAAATGTGCGCTCGCTTTAGTAAAACGTGCGCACGATTTAGTAAAACGAGTGCAAAAATATGACGTGATCACTCAGGGGCTAAACAACACTTCCTGCTCGAAGTCACAGGACTTGAAACGTGTCATGGCAAAAGAAAATACCACAAATCACCACTAGGTGGTGCTGAAACTAAGGTAGGTATTAATCATTTACTACACATACAACTGTAACAGAAGTCGCGTTTGGACTCAAGATGCAAGTAAGTGCGAATGAATGACTGCAACATCTTGCAGCCATAGTTGGGGACTAGGTGCCTTGCTCAATGGCAACTCGGCACTAGTTGTAGAGGGAGTTGAGAGAGTTACTCATTCACTGAAGCTACATCTTCCTAGCTGGTCTGGGGATTTGAACCACTGACAAGCCCGCTTCACACAAAATGTGCAGAAACAGTGTTCTGCCTCCAGTGGATTGTTTAGCTGTTAGCTGTTGTAAATCTGCATGGAGGCACCAAAATAAAAACAAGGAAAAATACTGTTGGTCACAGGTGATAAAATAGCCCATCGATATTGTCTCAAAATGTTTATTATGGCTTTAGAAGGTGGTTATTACTGTATCTCTTACCCAGTTCTGGAGAATTTTATCTTTTTTTCCCTCTGTCCTAGAAAGATTGCAGCTCATAACTCATCTCTGAGACTCACACACACACACACACACACACACACACACACACACACACACACACACACACACACACAGTCAGAGCATCATTGGTACAGTGATCACAGAACCCCAGACGACACACACACTCACACAACTGCATGTATATGGGCACGCAAACACACACACACATTACATAAACAGTAGATAGAGGAAGGCATCAATCAAAGTTATGGATCAATGTAAGAACTTCCTATGAGGCTAGAGATCAATACTGGCCTACACACACACACACACACAGACTTATATGATTCCTCAGATATAAATGCACGCACAAGAACACATACACACGCACACCCACAGTGAGTTAAAGTGGTGATGGCAGCATTGTAAAGTGATGCACTTTGGTCCATCATCAGATGATTGTCCATCCATTGTCCATATGACTGGAGAGAGAGAGAGAGAGTGAATGAAGAGAGGTAGAGAAAGAGGATATTTGAGGAAATAGTGTGACTTGCAAGTCTAACATGAGCTGTGATTTTTAAAGGTGCTATGCTCCAGTATCTGTCTGCCACTGAGCTTATTGTTGCTAATGACAAACTGCACTATCTATGTGGCTCTAATGCGTTTGAATTGAAGGTGCAATGTGTAGTGTTATTGAACATCAATATATCATTGCGAAATTAATTGCAATACCTTTGTGCAATTACAATAAACAAATGAGACTTTTGCTGATTGGTCGCCTCTGTCTGATGCCAGTGGTGTTGTTAGCGCTAGTGTATCTCCATTTTTAGACCACATTTCCCATAAACCCAGTTGCTTCCTGTCACAAGAGATGTTTTTCTCTTTGTCTTCACTGAAGATGATAAACATGATTTTTCCATCTTCCTTTCACTCCTTCCACCATCTGCAGTTGCCAGAAACTGCGACAGCTTTAGCTCCGTTAGCGCTGGAAGAACAGCGCCCTCTTCCTGTTTTGTGCTGTAAAGCAATGCAGCAGGTAATCAATGTCAAAATGAAGGTACCAGTGACATATTGTTAAAATGATAGCACCTTTAAATGGCCACGCTATGGTATCTCTCTGCCACTGAGCTTGTTGTGGCTAATAACTACGCTGTCTTTTGCTTTATGCTTTAGAATTAACAGTGCCCACTTTTTCCCTCTGCCAGCATCCCAACTCTCACCCCAAAAACACACACAAACTGAACCTCTCTCTACCCCCCCCCTCCTCATGTGTCAGCTCCTCCCTCATTCACTCTTTTCATTCTCATCTCCTTCCCTCCACCCTTCCTCTCCTGTCCTCTCCATCCTACCCTCCAGTCCATCCTCTCCTCCTCTTCCTCAGTCCCTCCTTCTCTTCCCTGCTGTCTTCTTTCCTCCGTCTCCCTCTATCATCTTTTCTCCTCCTTCCTTCCATCCTCACCTCCTCTCCACCTCTCTCGTCTTCTGTCTTTTCCTTCTCTCCCCTTGCTCACTCGCTTGCTCCCTCCCTCCATCTCTCTCTGCATTGCAGTATCTGTGTCAGCCATCGGCAGAATAGGTTCTCTGGTGTGTGCATGCATGTGTGTGTTTCTGAGTGTGTGTGTGAGACACTGCAGACCTTCCTAAGCAGCTGTACAGGAGCTCAGATGGATAGCATTCACTTAGCCCTCCTCTTTTCTACTCCTCTTTTCTTTTTTCTGTTCTCTCGTTTCCTTTTTCCTCTTTTCTTGTTTTTTCATCACTTCTGTCCTCTTGTCTTTTCTCCCACTTTCTATAATATACTTCTTCTTTCTAGTCTTGTTCCTTCTCATTTCATCAGGCTTTTTGCTGCATCGAAAGTTATTTAAGAGGGGCGCGAGAGTGGATCAGGATGTGATGAAGTCATCCACCCACAGAGCGCGCATGTCATCCGTAGTGACAGAGGGGAAGCAGTTTATGATTTGCTTGTGATCCAGAGAAGAAGAAGAAGAAGAAGAAGAAGAAGAGGAAGCGCAAACAGGGTGTGGCAGAGTGGATGTCTGGCAGGTGGAGCGAGCCAAAATGTCTCGAAGAAGTTGCATTATTGATAACAAGAAGCGCACGATTTATGACTTCTTTCAACCTTTCATAGAAATGACTGGCGAATGACGGCGGAGAGCCAAGGTGATGTTGGAAGTGTCCAGTTAACGTTCGCAATCATTTGTGATCAGCTTCGCTCTTCGGATGCACAAGGTTATGATCATACACACAACGAGCACAAGGTTTCCTGAAAATAATTGGTTCCATTGCTTTTATTTATTTTTCATATGATTTCTCTGCAACGGTTTCAGTATTGGTTACAGCCCACTCACCTGTACAGTAAATCAGTTGCCCCTTTGCTGCAGCCCTACCCTGAAGGTAGATTGACCAGCCCTAGCCTGAGGAACCATTGCCCTCCGACAAACTTACTGTCCTGCTCCATGGCATTTTCTCCATAGCATTTCCTGCTCTAAAGCATTTTCAGGCTGGTATCCATCCGCCAATACCTAGACTGAGACTAAGCTGGCGAGACTGTGTCGATCCTGCACCAGACAAAACTAAAGACGTCGTCGTCGAGTATAAAATCACATGACACTTTTAAACAAAGGTTGGCTGTATGATTGCGAGAGTAGATAGGTTTTGAGTTTAGATTTGAAGATTTCCAGGGGACACCCAAGTGATTTTTGGTTCCAACATGTCTCAGCCAATCAAAAGTGAACTATTTGTCTTCTAACATTGTAATCAGCACCCTGAGAATGAAGGGTGTGTGGGTGTCCCCTACGTATCCCCACACGGCCTTCATTCTCAGGGTGCTATTCAGAGAATTAAAAAGAAATGGGGCGTGTGGGGGTACGTACTTGTGTGTCGTTTAGCATCCATGTTGATTAGCTTGTTAAAGAACTATAATGCAGGAGAAGAATATTTAATATCTAAATGAAAAATATTATTACGTGTGTTCTTTTTATTTTTACAGTATTTTTACAATAAGCCACTCCATGCTTTTAAAATAACGACGACGGTTTAATTGCACTTTGAAGTGTGCCTAATAACCCCTCATCACTTTAAAGCGGCCCTCTCGTGGCTTCATTTCCTTGATATTGTGAAGACGTTTTGCACAATTTTCAGTTTTAACAGTAACGTTAATGTAATTCTTGCCCCCCCCCC
>OOFE01040022.1:9402-20003 GCA_900323365.1 Monocentris japonica | reverse complement strand
CTCTGCTGCCGGACCAGGGGCCGAGGACGTGCCACAGCTGAGGATGGAATGTGCTCCAGGGTGGAAGCAGAAGACAGGGAGGCATCCCCAAAACTGACCAGACACATAGGAGCAGCAGAGAAAGAGATGGTAACAACAAGGAATATAAAGGATTTGAAAGTGAGAAAAGAATATGAGATACGAAGAAATATAGAGGAGCGTAGTTTTGACAGGAAAAGTGGAGGGATTTAGAAAGGATGGGTGTAGAAAAAAGGAAAAGGTAATACAATATAAGATCGTGTTGATATAAAATGGAGGGTGGAGAAGATAAAAAAAATAGAAATACAGCAGAGATTGAAGTGTAGGTGATAGGGAAGGAACACAATGTGAATATCAGAGGGAGAGAGTATCATGTACCAACAACAAAGAAGATCAGTGGAACAAGGAGAGAGAGAGAGAGAGAGAGAGAGAGAGAGGGAGGGAGGAGAAAAAGAGCAACAGAGAGAAGTCAAACAGTCATAGATCCAAAAAAGTAAAACAACTGTATAGAATTTAGAGTTTTTACTGAATGTCAGTGTATGAGTGAGTGGATGGGCTGGCATGCAAGGTGTAATGATCACAATAATATCATACAGTACTTTGGGATCATTATTCTCTGATTGGGTACTGCAAACAGGCCTCCTCCTTTAGCAGAATTAAATTCAGTATCAGTATCATATAGCATGAGTCTCTGTTCTCCACTAAACGGTTTCTCTACGCTGTAATTTACCTTGACCTACTTCTACCTATCCCACCTTTTCCTTCCATCAGCCTCTTGGCTGCCCTTCTACTCATGTCATGCCTCGTCTACACTCTTCCCTCTACCTCTATGCTTCTGAGCTCAACTCCCCTCCATCTCATCTGTCCATTCATCTTTTCTGCAGCCTTCGGTTCAGCCCTCACATCAATCTATCCACACCACCTCCAGTCACTGTTCTCAAACCCCGCTCTCTAATTACCGGTCCGCTACTCTTACAACCATTTAATAGCGCTTTTCCTCTTATCCTCCCCTCAATCTCTGCCCTGCCTGATTATTGTAAGCTTGTGCTAAACAGCTCGGTCCAAAGCTAATACTGCGCGGGAGGATTTACTGCCTGGTAGTGCAGTGGCAGTAGCAGAGGATGTGCAAAGGTTTCTGCCAATAGGACTTCAGTATGAACACTGCTGTAACTCTACTGGAGAGCCTGGGAGCCAAGTCCCTGGAGGAGCAGAGCATTGTTGGATAAAAAAAATATGAGATTGAGATCATATACGCGTGCAAGCACACACACACACGCACACACACACACACACACACACGCACACCTTTCTTAAGGAAGTTGTATACTATTGGAGTGAATTGATGTCATTTAATGAATGAAATTCTGTTAGGCATGGGTTACCTATCTTGGTGATATGTATGTGGTTTCAGTTTCACAAGGTCACTTGTGAAAGGACTTCCCTTCTTTTCCTCCACATACAGTACTGTGCAAAAATCTTAGGCACATGTATAAAACATCTGTAAAGCGAAGATGCTTTCAAAAATAATGTAATGAAAATTTTCTAAATATAAACAATGTACTATAAAGAGCAGTAATGTAAAACACTAATGCAGAAAAAAAAAATGAAATAAACATTTAAGACCAAATTTATAATAAAAAAATCTAGGGTGTCTAAGGCTTTTGCACAGTACTGTACAGGTAGTGTGCTTATGTATCATGTGCATTGAGGAATAGTGGACTGAGGTGGGGTAGACAGAAACATAAAGTGTGGAAAAAATAAGAGGAATTGCATAAAAGCAATGGCAACATAAACCGTGTTGATAAGAAATGATGAGCATATAAACAGGACACTCCAGCTACAGTGCCTTGCGAAAGTACGGCACCACAACAAACCTGCCAAGAGAGGGCTGCCCACCAAAACTCACGGACCAGGCAAGGAGGGCACTAATCAGAGAGGCAACAAAGATAACCCTGAAGGAGCTGGAAAGCTCCACAGCGGAGATTGGAGTATCTGTCCATAGGACACTTTAAGCCGTACACTCCACAGAGCTGGGCTTTATGGAAGAATGGCCAGAAAAAAAACATTGCTTAAAGAAAAAAATAAGAAAACATGTTTGGAGTTCGCCAAAAGGCATGTGGGAGACTCCCCAAACATATGGAAGAATGTATTCTGGTCAGATGAGACTAAAATGTAACTTTTTGGCCATCAAGGAAAACGCTATGTCTGGCGCAAACCCAACACCTCTCATCACCCCGAGTACACCACAATGAAGCATGGTGGTGGCAGCATCATGCTGTGGGGACTTTTTTCATCGGCAGGGACTGGGAAACTGGTCAGAATTGAAGGAATTCTTGAGGAAAACCTGTTCTAGTCTTCCAGAGATTTGAGACTGGGACGGAGGTTCACCTTCCAGCAAGACAATGATCCTAAGGATACTGCTAAAGCAACACTCGAGTGGTTTAAGGGGAAACATCTAAATGTCTTGGACTGGCCTAGCCAAAGCCCAGACCTCAATCCAATTGAGAATCTGTGGTATTACTTAAAGATTGCTGTACACCAGCGGAACCCATCCAACTTGAAGGAGCTGGAGCAGTTTTGCCTTGAAGAATGAACAAAAATCCCAGTGGCTAGATGTTCCAAGCTTATAGAGACATACCCCAAGACACTTGCAGCTGTAGGCTGCAAAGGTGGCTCTACACAGTATTGACTGGGGGTGAATAGTTATGCACGCAAGTTTTCTAATTTTTTTTGTCTTATTTCTTGTTTGTTTGTTTCACAATAAAAAATATTTTGCATCTTCAAAGTGGTAGGCATGTCCATTTTAATTCCAGGTTGTAAGGCAACAAAATAGGAAAAATGCCAAGGGGGGTGAATACTTTCGCAAGGTACTGTATGGTAGAGCAGGTTGTCAGTATGAAGAATGAATTAAAGTCCTTGGAGAGTGACGCACACAGAAAGCACCACACTGAACATTATTTCTTACTCCAACAAACATTTTCTCATAACTGACATCATGATAAATCAATAAATCTGGGTGGATTTACTGTGGCATTAGGCCAGGCATTTGGGAGCCAGTCCATGTGCTAATACATTTTGGCAGTCTGTTCTGGGTCATAAATTTTGGATAGGATTTTACTACTCATTCAAAAAATGTCCAGGGTTCAGTAAAACAGCCCAATCTTTATTTGCTGTAATTTCCTCTACTCCTTGAACTATATCTTTTCAAGGTTGAATACATTCAAATACGTCTTTATTGGCCTCTGCACCTACTGCACAGGATTTGCAGTATACACCAACCCTCAAATTCAAATGCCTTCGCCATGAACCCTGCTATCTGCTGTATCCTATCACTGACTTAGGGAGGGATTTCCACATTTCTTTTTCCCTGTAAGTCAATAACGAAATTTATGTGAAATTATGGAGCCTTGAGGAGGGGCAAAAAACAATGAGACAGAGGCAGAATGAGAAACAAATGAGCAATATGAGAGAGACAGAGAGAGAGAGAGAGAGCAAGGAAGGAAGCGAGAGAGAGAGAGAGGGAGAGAGAGAGAGAGAGAACATGAATTCCAAACCCATTCCACAAGTGAAATGGAAATAGAGGTAGATCTGAAAGGAGGAGAAAAAAAGAGTAGAAAGCAGAGATGTGGAAGGAATGAATATGAGAGCAAGAAAACTTAAATTTAAACTCAAGCCCATATTCTCAAAGAATGCATTGTGAGAGCTACTTCCCTTGTTATTTTGCAAAAATTTAAACGCTGAAAATTATTGTCAGATTTCTTGAGAAATCTGTGCAAATTAGGCTAACATGCAAAAACGACCCATTCAAGATTTGTGGAAGTAATCTATCATGTCAAAAGTTCAAACAGGAGACAAAGATTGATTTTGAAGCTAGAGTTTTGAACCCATTGTTTTAAAAACAATCAAATTGTACCCTACAAATCACACTGGTACATTATTTTAATCAGAAAGATTTTGTAAGATTTAATGAATGTAGAATGTAGAAGTTGAAAAGATTAGTTTTGCTTTGACACTGTTTGTTGAAATAACGAAATTGGTGGAAGATATTCTTAAAAAAAAGATACAGTTCACATACTGGCAACCTATATTCATGTAGCAGCAGTTAATCATTGGTTTCTCCAATGTGTTAATGGCATTCTCCGAACACATGTAGCTTCATCACCAACAGAATTTGTCAGTAGTCATATTTTCTATCTTTTTTGGAAGGGCGTTATAAACACCAAATGTAAACAGATCAATCATCCCACTAACAAGTTACTAACTAACAATTCAGTTCAAGGACTACTTTTTGGCTCATTTCCTAATTTCATTAATACCTACTGATCGTTATATTATATATTATATTGTCCATTTTCCATTGACATAGCTTTGTTGTTATAATTTAGGGCTATGTTCCATTAAACACATAATATATTTTATAATTAAATCGCAGCTATCAATTTCAACACTAATTATATTGTTCCTATCAAATGCTGCGTATCCCAGAATGCACTTCAAGTTATCAAAGTTATTTCTTCAAAGGGACAAACAAGCTATTTTTTGTGAGTGTCTATTTCATTTGAAGTGCTCACAACAATTCTCACAAACCTCAGGGAATTTGGGCCTGAGTGTAGAGGAAAAGTATACTACCTGTATTGACTCACTGTCTTGACATCAGCTGGTGGAAGGGTAGTGGTTGACTTAAAAATGGCGGTATTTGTTGATGAGTGAGGATGTTCTCTTTGGTCAGAGTCTTTATCCAACAGATCCTCATGCATCACACGTACATGCTCAAAAATATTTTGCTTCTTTTTCAAGCCTTCCTTAAATAATATCCTCTTTTTCTACCCACTGTCAAACATTCCTTAATTTACTGCCCTATCTTTGAGATACTTTGAGAGATACTTTGAGTACATGCAATAATATCATTCATGATGCCTTTGCAAGCTCACACTCCTCCTTGAGATCCACACCATGCTGCTGTTGTGCCCACGGTTGCCCCTCATGCGTGCCCCCATCACTGTCACGATGCCACTCACTTGCTAGACCGCAGGCCTCCGGCATGCATGTGGCTCTGGATTGTCTGCCACCGCCCAACCTTGCTGCCCCCCGTCACCATGCTTCGCACGCTGTCACTGCGACTGGGCCCTGCCCCAGCCCCAGAGCCAACACAACCCCCACTCTCACTGGCCCCAGGTGAGGGTCCAGCACCTCCCTGACCACCCTTATTCACAGCCCCACTGGGAGGGACAGTGGGGTGGATCATAGACAAAGAAACACAGACGGACCATGAGACGATACAGAGAGAGAGAGAGAGAGAGAGAGAGACGAACAGACGGACAGAGAAAGAGTCAGAGAGCAAAAGTATTATCAGTCAAAATGATAAATGAACCACTCTGCAGAAACCAATGTAAGACAAGTGACTAGTGGAGTGCTCAAACCAGCCACCAGTGTGCAGTACACAAGAGAAACTGGAAGAGCAGACAGCTGGTCAGCCAGACAGACAGTCAGCCAGTCAGTCACTAACGTGAGACTGGTGCTAGGTTAACAGTGAAGAGGTATGGGCTAAGATTTACTGTGTAACCCCATGAGTAAACACAGCTGTTATTGTGGACACTTGACTGAGACAGGACATCATTTCCATGGTACAATAGTATTGTTCAGAACTGTCCAAAATACAGGGCCAATGGATTACTAATTACTGTTAGTAATTTAGAAATCGCGATATCGCCGTAATGATGCATATATCTTCAGATGCAGTTGATGTTAATAGAACACTAATCACTAGTTTGTCTTTATAATCTCACAGCATTTAGCCTGCAGCTTATAATGAAAACAAATATGATTATTTTGTTAGTTAGTTTGCTTCAAATGCTTCCATAGTGAAGCCACATAACATACAATTATTGCATAGAGCACAGCCAATATTTTAACACACTCTCCTTCTCTCTCATCATGTAACCTAGCCCACCCCAGCTACACCTAGACGTCACACAGACGAGTACAGACAACACTGCAACTTCACTATAGGAACCTTCCACTCAGTGAGGACAGACCAGACAGAACAGAACTGCACAGCAGGACAACATTTTCGACAACATACTTGCAACAACATATCCATATGGGGGCATTTAGACATTAAGTGTGGGGCTGAAGATAAATTGAACAAGTTCTCACTGAACACTAAGTTATTGTTTGGTTGTGTCCAGGCTACTCTCACATAACAGCACTGCAATTAGCACTATAATAGCATGATTATTTCAAAATTAAGCAATAGAAAAGAGTTAACTTATTGATCTGGTATCACACACATTTCTAAAGGTGCCAGATGCACCAGGTAGCAATATGACAAGGTTGATTAAATACTGATGTTTCATTTTATCAGTAGGCCAATTCAAAGCCACTCAAACCTAAATAATTATGTCAATAATATAATACTATGCAATTGCAGCAATCAATAGCATCAATAGCATTAAACAGCAACCAAAACCACTTATTATCCATACCACTAACCCATAATACTGAAAAGCATCACACCTTGAGAGAACAGGTTCAAGAACCTTAATACCTCATTGACGTGTAATACATCAAAATGCTTGCACAAAAGTTGATGAGTTATTCTTCCACCTCAGGAAAAACAGATATTTTACCATCCAAACACGTTGTTGCTGCACTATACATGATGTCGCTGCACTGTACATGATGTTGCTGCACTGTACATGATGACTGCAGTCTAATTGTTTTGGAGCAGGGTTCAGTAGACCAGACTATGGAGAGCTATAATGCAGACATAGATAGCACTTAGGGTACTATGAGTGATAGTGGGAGTATTGACAAAGAACAAGCAGGAACACAAAGTGAGTGAAGGAAGAAGTGAGAGGGGTAAAAAACACATAACAGCACCTATAGGGTCCACTCACAAACAAACACAGCGATGAAAAAAGTAGAACAGAGTCTCCCCACCCCCACCCCCCTTCAAAGGCAAATACATATCAACAACGGTCAACCCTCTGTGAAAAACCTCGTAGAAGGTGCAGAGAGGCTAAGGGATAAGGTTAATTATAAGTCAAGCAGGTTTGAGTACTTGGGGTTGAGTGACTGGGTTGTGGAAAGGGGAAGGGGTCCAGGTGAAATGTACAACACAGATCTCTGCTCTCTGAGGGTTGTCCGTCTCCATGGCAACACGCCATGGGCTGCGGGTGAAAGGTAAGACGTTAGAGGGCTTGATGAGGCTAGCAGGGCTGTAGGGAATGGGGCTATCTAGCCTTTCACTTTTTACACCCTGCACACTGAGGGAAAGCATAAGAAAACATTCATTCCCAAGTGTATTGTTCTGAGTTCCATGAATGTGTATAGGAGTCTTGTGAGAATCTAGGGTGATAGTTACACACTACGTGGGGATTGAACCCAGGACCCTGAGACTGAGAGTCTCATGCTCTACTGACTGAGCTGTCCAGACCAGGATTAGGATTAGGATAGGAAACCTAAGGGTGTTCAAAAATATATTTGGTTTCTATTTGAATTGTATCTTATCTTGGAACCTTTTATGTTTTCCATTTCCCTATTAGATATCTAAATGACTTTCTCAATGTAGCAGTGGCAATAAAGAATCTCTGGCTTTATATCTTTATATCTCAACCAGTCAAAGAGCTATAAGCTGTTTAGAAATCTTGGCGAGATGCATAGAGAATAGAGAACACTGGTTGCCGAAGGCCCGCTTCATTACAGCCCTGCCCAGATAGAGGGGTCCCTTACCAGCCATGACCGAGACTCACTTGGGCGTGAGGCGAGGGTCTCCGTAGGGAGCATAGGGAGACATGTTTAAGAGGAACTCCTTGGGTGGGTAGGAGCTCCACCTCTGTTGCACGTTGCTGCTGTCATTGTTATTCCAAAAGTCTCTGTCTAGATCACTGTGGCCAGAGAGAGAGGTAAGACAGGTAAGAGCAGCATAGAACAGTAGACAACCACAATGGAGCAACATGGTGGGTGGGAGGAGGAGAATTTCTGTTAACACGAGAGCAAAGTTAGAATATTTTCTCAGACATCTAGAAGTGAAAGAGAGAGCATTGATAAATAGGATAAATGTGATCTCAATAATGCTTTATTTATGCCTTCATAATTAAGTTATAGCTCTGCTAAAACTGTGCACAGATCTACAAAATGAGGGTAGATACTCAAAAAATGAGGTGAGGATAACATTATGTTCATTATACAGTTCCACAGGAAATGGGTATCCCTGTGTGTTCAAGTCTGTTGTAATTTTAATGTCCAAAAAGCTGATAGCACAAAAGGTTGGCGCATGATGATAAAGCACTCAGAATGGATGAACAAGAACTGACCGGCACAGATTATCACTCCATATTGAACTAGGAAAAAAGAAGACAGAGGTAATAGAAAAGTCAGTATACAACAAAATGTTTGGCTATTGGGATAAACACACACTGGGTATGAACCAAGACAAACAGGGTGAAAGAGAAAGGAAGTAAAATAGCAAAAAGGAGCAATAAAATAAAGAGAAAGGAGAAATGCCAGGTAGTCTCTCGGCTCCTCTGTTGCAACGATGAAGGAGGGGGAATGTCAATCTCATGTCAACAGCTAAACAAAGCCAACAGTATAGAAACAATACAATACAGCAATTATACAATACAGTTATGAGAGATAGCAGCTATCTAGGCCTATTCTGCTAGAGTGGCAATCTTGAGATAACCTATTACTCTATAATAATGGGTAGGCCAGAAAATGTATGTTATAATTGAGTAAACTCGACAATAATTTTATGCCTCAACATGCAGTTGCTGCTTGCAGTTTCACCTGATTTGACTGGATATTGTGTAACAACATGAGTATATTTTGCTCTTTGCATTCTGCAGTTATGGCTGTGTTTTTGTTCCAAATTGATCATTTGCCATTTGAGCAGTGTCTGAGAGACATATTTTAAGTCTGTTTTAAAAAGTTCCCATTTCCTCCTCTCTCTGACCCAAATAGGTTTTCTTGTTTGTGCTATGATTTTGAGTGAATTCTGGTAAAGCTCTCTTATGTACCCATAGCTAACCCAACCAACCTTTGCAGGTTTCCCACTGATTCATTCAATCAAACTTTCCTATAGTGTGGCACTTTACATTTCCCATGTTTAATCAACAAGGAATATATAAGAATGCAACACTATCTTGAATGCATCATTTTGGGGTGGACATTTCAGACCATGATGGGAACTATAGCTGAGCTTTCCAATCAGAATTGAATGCAGTCAGAAAAAATAAACTTGTTAAAATGTGATGCAATCACCAGGCCATGGCTAATTGCCATGTGCCTCCAGCTATGCCCTCCCCTACCCAGCGCCTGACACCTACTTGATGGCTTTATTTTCCCCTCGACCTCTCACAGAATCTGGAGAGCTGGCAGCCTCCACCCCAGGCATATTCCTCTTCCCCTGTAGAAAGAGGGAGAGAGAGGGAGAGAGAGAGTCTCAGAGCCAAGTCTTGACTGTTATGTACATACAAATACAATTTTATAACTGAAGTACTCATTATAGAGACTTTACAACACCATCAGGTGCCAAAAGTGCTGTAAAATATGATAAATGATTCAAAGGCGGAGAGAAAAGAGCAATGGTTTGGTTGGAGGCCAAGGTTCTCAAGATCAAAACGTGACTAGGGACCACTCAACTGCAATGAGATGCCAAAACACTCTCACTCACTTGATTGCTCGCTCATTCACTCATGATACTTGTACACACATGCATTCACATACAGAAAACAAGCGCACACTCCAAATTGTACTATACAGCAACGTGTATAAATAAAGATATATAATATAAAATTCAAGATAAAATAGCAGTTACATAAGAGCTGCCACAGCATGACTTATCACACGCCGGCAGAGTTGGAAGTAATACTTCTTTGGGGATATTTTGGCTGGTGAGAAAAGGCTAGATGGACAACAAACATTTCAATCTTAATTATTTTCTGTTCTATTCTTTGCTGACTTTATTTTGAGAGAGATTTAAAACAACGTACAAATGTCAACAGCAGGCATTATTTAGTAGTCTGAGAACAAAGGCAATTACTGAGGGAGATTTGTATACTATAGCACTTACTTTATGTGAATTCCTACCACTTAATAGGGGAACATTAAATGCTTTCATATAGAGTGACATAGTCCACTTACATGGGGTCTTTAATGTATTGACCCCTAGGGGGTGATGAACTCTGAACCTGATAATGTGGTGATAATAGTGTTGTGTTCTTGCCAACTGAAGCCTGATTTATGCTTCTGCGTCTACGAGTCTGTGTAAAAGCGTGGGTGTTAGTCGCATACGTCCGCATGGGTGTTTGCCAACGTACTTGCACATAGCGACGTTATGTAACAAAACGTGCTTGTTACATTGTAGTGGATCAATTTATTTATTTATTGTTTTGAGAACCTCATCTGAGAGTCACTCCTTAAACTGCTCCATTGCTATTCTCCATTTGATTTAGTTTGTTTGCTTTAGTTTGTTTGCTTTAGTTCTGTTTTGGGTCTTGGCCAAACCACCAATACTACTGGCTATATTCCCCTGGTCAACCAATCAGCGTTTGTTTGACGCACACGACCGCAGCTACACG
>OOFE01040020.1:0-10184 GCA_900323365.1 Monocentris japonica | reverse complement strand
GCCTGTATCTGTTACTGCAACATTACATTACCACTACTTGGCATGGGAAAATGTGTGTGTGTGTGTGTGTGTGTGTGTGTGTGTGTGTGTGTGTGTGTGTGTGTGTGTGTGTGAGATTTTGTGTGTGTGAGTGTCAGTGTTTTCACCCAAACTTGCAACTCAGCAGAAAACTTTCCCTCTGTGCAAATGGGAGCTCCCTCGGCTATAATTGCTGCCCTATGCTGGAAGGACAGAACAGATCCAAACAATTACTGAGGGTGTCAAATACATTATGATACCATTCTGTCATATCAGTGTGTGTGTGTGTGTGTGTGTGTGTGTGCCTACTGTATCCGTGGAACCCAGTGGATTAATAACATTTAGTAAGGTACTCTGATTACTTTCACTTTTTGGATTATTTTGCCTCCAAAACATGCAGTTAAATGCCTAATTTATTATAACTCCTTAACCTTTCACAGTATGGTGTGTGTATACTTGTGTTCCTCAAGATTGTTCTGTTCTTCTGCATTTCCTATCCTCCACACTTCTGTTTTCCACATCTTGTATTTTTTTTTTTCCTATATCAAATTTAGTTTTTAGCCAAATGTGAGGAAGTCGGGGAGACAGAGGGGAAATGTGTGTGTGTGTGTGTGTGTGTGTGTAAAAATCTGGAGATGGGATTTTGACATATTATTTTTAAAAGTGGGGTTTTGTTGGTTTGTTACTGCTCTTTATTAGGTTGAACTGTATATGTTTGGCCCCTTCACACACACTTTTTCATGTGATTTATCATCCTTTGTTGTAGCCTCTGTACTAGACCTTGTTCCCAGGAAGGTGGCATGCATTCTTTCAAGGGGCAAGAAAATATCCGCACAGGAACTATAACACACACACACACACACTGTCTCCAGACCTTCCTTCTCCTAAACCTCTCTCACTGCCCCTTGACCTGGTTTTGTGCAAATGGCTCTCAAAGACAACAGTGGTCTGGCCATTAGCAAAGTTACATAAGGCATCTATGATAAGATCTGCCATTCACTCTCTTAACCTCGGGATATAATGTTGTTGTCCATGAAAATTCTCTTTGCAAAGCCTCCCGTCAGGCACACAATACCACCAGATCAACACATAAAAAACATCAAACACACATCCAACGCATAACCAAAACACATGCATGAACACATAAGATGTGAACGTAGTCACTAACTATGTTGTGAATACCTACATTGTATAACCCATCACTAATGCACATGCTCACACACAATATCCAGACTTCATCCGACCTTTGCCCCCTGCCTTCTTAACCCTGGTTCTGTACAGATGACCCTTAAAGACAGCAGTGGTCTGGTTTTTAGCAAAGTCACCGAAAGCATCTACTATAAGATCTGCCCTTTTACCATCAAAGCCTCCAAATGACATGGTTTCAATTGAAAACAATACAATAATTCTCATGCACATTCTCTTTGTATGGCCAGGATACGCGTCAGACAAACAGTAGATCAACACAGCAAAACATCAAATCACATAACCAGAAACATACACATACCAGCCCCCTGTGTGTGTTCATCATCACTGGAGGCCTATTTCCAATATAGATACGGTGTTGATAGTGGTGTTAAGAGCCAGCCTATGGCCCCTTTTTCCTGATAACCCCCCTGGCCTTGTCCCGCTTATCCCTTCCTGTCCTCCACCAGCTTCCCTTGGTGCCCTAGTCTAGTTCTAATGGTCCCTGTGACGTCCCATATATGTCTGAGCATAGAGTAATGGAATGAGGGGTGGCAGGAGAGCATTAGTGGGGGGGAGTCATAAAACACAATGAGAGAATGAGGTGCAAGCAGAGATACAGAGACAAAGATATGAAAATGAGACAAAAATATGAAAGACAAAAGTATATACTGTATATATAGAGAGAGTATGTGACAGTCTTATGTAAGTTCTTTGTCTGAGTTAAGACTTGCTCATTTACACCAAGGTCATTGCTGTTTCTTCTCCTTTTCTTTCCATTTGTGTTCCTAGACCACAGACACAGACACAAATTTGGATCCAAAAGAACTGAGATTCAGGCAGACCAACGATATCTCATGGATGGATGGAAAGCCTCGGAGAAAGAGAGAGAGAACAGAGAGAGAGAAAGAGAGATAGAACAAGGGAGAGAGAGTTTCGGAATGAAGAATCTGAGAAACAAGAGAGCAGGATAGAGAGAGAACTGTAATGCTTGATTTGATAAGGGAACGGGGCCAAGTGGTGTTTGGGATTTTGGGATTGGGATATTGACCCTAATCTTCATTTGTGCTTGTGGCCATTTTCATTCTTCGGGGTCATGCTGTGACTCTTTCATCTTTAAATCCTGAAGACCACTGAGTTCCCAGACAACATTCATATTCATGGTCATCCGCTCAGCATCAGCGCCCGCATGTTTTCTCGGAAATGAGAAAGCTGCGCTGTTCTGGGACTTTGCTATGCATCTTCTAACTTCATGCAGTTGAAGACATTCACACACACACACACACATATTCTCTTCTGATCTCTGCAAAGCGACACAGAGCCTATTTACTCACTGCAGGAGTTATTATGAGATGTGTCTCTTTCTCCATTGTTTTGGCATTAAGCCTCACCTCCTGTCACACTCAGATAATCATAACAGCCCAAACATTTCACATTCTATGAGTAGAGTTCGGCTAAGACAATGGTGAAAATCTCAGGTCATTCATTGCAATTTCATAATAATATTTTTTTAGTCATGACTTGACAGAGATACTTTAGTTGTGTCTATTTCTATGCCACAGGAAAGAGAATACTCAATACAGCTGGATTCCCTGTGAGTATAAGTCAATTAAAATATCTTATTATTTTAATATATATTATTTTTTACAGAGTATTAACTGAGAGACAAAATGTACATAAGACTTGTTTTGTGCTGCTAAACTTGTCCAGATATCTCTAAGAGAGCAAACAGACTTTATGACTCATGCAGGGATGGCTACTTCTGCAATCAGATGACAAAGCTAGCCATGCAGTCAAGACATGGGTTTAATAATGTGTAAATACACTAACTTTTCTCCTTTTATCTTTCACATGGGATTGGGTCTGTGGATCTGAAGGATTTAGCAGTTCATCAGAAAAATGACGTCTTTAGGCTGAAATACATTAGAAATGGAATAACAGCAATGACGAAGACCAACAGCTCCAAGCCTGCTACAACAGCACAAAGCTCACGATGCAGACATTTGTGGTGAGTAGGCACATCAGGTCAACTGAAACCAATAATTCTAGTGTGTGTGTCCGTGTGTGCACGTGTGTATCTGTGTGTGTGTCCAAAGCCCTAACATCACTGCATAAAAGAGTTGAAATAGAGCTGGGTATGTGAATGGGAGAACTAAGTGAATCCAACAGCTTTGAGCCGATGTCAATAAGACTTGCTCCATCTCCACCTCTTCTCCTTTGCTAAACTTCCTTCGTTCCTTATAGTCATTCTGATCTCGTCTCATTCTTTACACAGCTTAGTCGGGGTGCTGAGCCTATGTGACGCAGTGGTTTTGGCATTAGCTCTGGAACGTCAAGGTGGAAAATGGGATTAGCTAGGTTCTCAGGGTGGATTAGAACAACAATAATTCCCAAATTCCCTCACAATGATACTCAGAAGGGAGTGGCACTCCCTTTTTCCAGTGGGCCAAGGTCAGCGAGAGAGAGAGAGAGAGAGAGAGCATTTGCATGTTGATGCTTGTGGAGCTCCCAACTATGGCGTGTTAATCCTCAGGAGCTGTAGAAACCGATATGCCACTTTGACCAGTCTTTTGAGACAAAATTTCTGTGCATTATTTGAGATGGAGCTGAAAGCATTACACATGGAATAAATCCTGTAGCATACTCCAGTTACAGTCTGTAGCAATCAATACATTAACCATATCCCTTTAGTGGTAAAAGAAAACCAACATGGTGTCTCACATTATGTCAAAATGATCACTTTTTTAAATTAATTGATGATATCAGTTAATAATTTACTTTAATCGGACAATCCTCTTGTCTGGGGAAGTATAACTAGAAATAACAATGTCTCGTTTCCTACCAGGAGCATAACTTAATTACATCTCTCCATGCTGCATGCAGTCAGTTGATATTGTGCTCTCTGCCAAACTACGTCTAATGCCCTTGTTATCTTTATCAAAGTAGACACAGATTAGACAGGATGACTCTTAACATCCATCACAAACAGCCTGGTACTGCCCTACTTTTCCTTCTGACTTTCCTCTTGCTTGTTGCATCTGGTGAAACACTACAGAGACCGTTTACACATCCCCCTGTATCATGACAAATCAAGAAAACTTGGCAACCAAAGCTCCCTGCATGGTTATTTGTCTCTTCTCCTTGTTCTTCTTCTGCTATGGAAGAAAATGAGCTCGTGCCTTGTTAACATGAGGAAAAAGAGAGATCACTTGGCTTTGGAACAAAAGAATAGCGAACGATTAGCAGTTTTCCACTGCTAAGTCCATGCTAAACAGAGTTAGCTTAATTAGCATTGCTTTTCAGCCCCAGGGAGAGTTAAAATATCTGAAGATAAAAAATATTAATTTTCTATTAATGTTTTACAGCAGTGGAAATCTGGAGAGGGCATTGAATGATGGCAAGGGTGTTTGATATGATGCCAATCTCAAAGTTATAAAGAATATAGGGCATGATTGTCATTAGGTCATAGGAGAACTTCAATTATGAAGCGAGTATAAGTCACCAAGGTTTTCAACACCAGCTGACTATATTAGGCACTGCCAAGAGGGTAAGTAGGAGTTGGCTTTAAACCAGCACTAAGCTGGCACCTCACCAGTTCTTTACTAAGCACAGAATTTGAAAGACTCAGGGGGTCTGATTTTTGGCATTTCATATGGAGTGACTGTGACTATGTGGTAAGGTCTTTAATGAGGAGAAAAGAAAGCTTTGACTCAATTAGATGAACTATTCAAAAGAGTACAAATAGAAGTTTGGAAGGACAGGCATTGCTCCCTGGTGTGCAAGACAAGCCAACAATTTGGAAAGGGATTTTGGCTGCCAGTGCTCTCTCTGTATCTAATTTAATTGGACCTTGTCGGTAGTTCCTCTTATTCCCTATTCAAGCTAACACCGTTTTGACAGTAAGGCGATACGTTGCAAATGTAACTGAAGCTGGAACTTGAACTTGGAAGCTGTTTGAAAAAGATACTTGTGGCAAGTTGGGGCGGGATCAAGTGTTGGTGAGCAGGCGGAGAGAGGCATGGGGAAACCCATCTGGCCAACAACGTTCACCTGCACCCAATTAACCCTCACCTACAGTATATGTGACCCTGCGTTTGAAACCAGATACTAACCTACTACATACTGACTTCAGATTGAAATATACTCAAACAATACATCACATGACCGGGCCACATATAAAACAACACAGATGAAAATCAAATAATATAATATGTAATTTCATAAATTATTTCTAATTGTTAGTTATTTTGGCTACATTTTATTAGCCTACATTATACATTTGGCATGTCACTTCAATCAATTCCTTGTTGTATGTTAGTTAGTGCCTAACTAACTAGCCAATCAAGTGGCTAACTGACTCCCAGCATGTTATTTGATGTGGTCAATCCGTAGTGCTGGTGTAGATGTCATGGGGAATTACTCCTTACAATCAAGCTCTGCTGTCTAGTAGCACTGGAGCACTGTTATAAAAGAACCTAACGTTAAGTATGTATGTTATGTATGTTAGGTATGTTATGTATGTTATGTATGTTAGGTATGTTAGGTATGTTAGATATGAGTATGTGGTTTCGAACACAGGGCCTGTAGGCACCGTTTGATGAACTCCAATGAACTGGAGGACCAAGAACACACCTCCTAATGCCTGGCGTCCTTATTGTTTTTTTTCTGGTGCGGAAAATAAAGACTCACAAGCAAACCTGAACATTTAAGAGATTCAGAACCAACAGATATAAACCAATAGGAGAACCGATAATTGTAGGCAAGGAGCCTGACAGGGATCAACAGTAGTAGAGTAGATTTAGGTGAATCAGCAGCAAATCAGATTTTTCAGTCCAGTGCACATAGTTCCAATTTAAACAGCTATGTGGGGGAATGGCTTGAGTCCGTAGTTCAAATCCTTGCCTCAAGAGCAGCAATGGAATGCCAGTAAAAGGATGCCAGTGTCTTAAGACCTTTAAATATGTCATACAAGTCATTAACCATTACCTTTATTAACAAGGGCTTCTCTGAATGTATGACTACTTCAGAGATAAGACTACGTCAAGAACCAAAGTCTAAAGTGCAAAACATCATGCAAAAGTAATCTCATATTAAATCTCATATAGAAATGTTCACACACACACACGCGCATATGCACACACACACACACCACACCACACACGCACAACACACCACAACCTTACAAAAAAGTCAGGGTGTGAATTCAAAGCAAATGTACCTTGATTGTTGGTTTGAAAAAGATGACATTTTTACTTTCCATGTGAATTGTTTTTATATATTAAACACTTATTGTATTGCATGTTACAACCTGTGAGAAAAAAAGTTCACATGTGGGGGTAAAAAAAATCATTTGATTGTCATATGTGATTTCAGATTACAGATAGCGTGAAAAAATATTGTTCACATTGTTTCCATGTATGTGTGTGTGCATTTATATGGGCTTTTTAGGGGAAATCTGCATGGTCCAAGAAGAATTTGTCAGCCCTAGGTATATGTATTAACACTCAGTGGATACTCGCCTTGAGTTGACTTTTCAAAAATCAAATTTTCTAAAATGCCCCTGACTTGTCATCTGATTGAACACCTAAATTGTATTTGCACCTCTGAATGACTCGCGGTCTGATTTGACAGGTTCTTTCAATTAATGCAGCCCACCACCAGTTCCTCCTCTTGTTCTCGTTCACTGACTCAGACAAGATGCATTAGCATTCGTGGAGCAGATCTTTGCCTGCAGGGCCTTGTCACTGGTGAGGGAGAACAAGACAGGTGGATTTGTCATAGACCGTCACTCTCTCTCTCTCTGTCTTCTCTCACAAGGGAATCAGGGGTCACAACGCCAATGAATGATTGCTAATTTGAGTAGGTGTTTTTGACAGTTTGACAGCAGGAGATACCACCAAAATCCATTAACGAGGTTAGTCTTCTTCTGCATGAAACCAAATTTCTCAACCTAGAAATTCGGATGCAGTTTTTGCCCTGCGCCTTGTACCACTCCTCTCAACTGAGATGTAATCGATACTGAACCATGTCTCACAGGCTGCATGCTCAGCTTTGGGAGGAGATAACACTCACTGTTCTTGGACACGCTCGGCTGCTCTCATCTCCTTAGCCCTCTCCTTTTACTCTGCTCTACTTCCCTCCTCCCTCCTGCCATCCCTCCCTCCACTTGTTCTCCTCTCGTCTGTCCTCTCTCCTGCATGAGTGAGTTTTGGACAGTAAACATGAGCGGGACCACAGCAGGTCAGGCTATCCTGGTTAGAGATGGTGTTTAAACCGTGGCGATTACAGTGACGCAATGGCATTATCACCTGATCCATGCCCAGAATAGGCCATGAGGACATGTACCCTGAATTAACCTTGATGGGCAACTTAGATAATAGTTAGGGCTTTATTTTTGGGAATGGGCATGTTTTATGGCTATGATGTGGTTATTTCACAGTTTGTACTTGTCTTAATGCAATAGTGTGTGTTGCACTATTGTATCAGAGCAGGAAAGAAGTTCCTACAATGTTCTAGCAGAGTGTTGAAATTGTACAACAGCACAGATAACACGCCAACAGTCAGCAAAAGTTCACATTCTTTCCGATTTCCGATTAAGTCTCCATCAAGTACACGACTGATGTTAGAGATTAGTTGAAAGGCTGCGTTTGCATTTGCTGTGTTCGTGTGTGTGTGTGTGTGTGTGTGTGGAAGTGGTACAGTAAAGGACATCCTTATCAGGAGGATTTATATCCTTTTAATTTCTGGTCATGCTCAGGCGACGGGGCCAGACTGGCAGACTGTGAGGCTCTGACCTCACCCTCTGTCTTTTCCCAAAACTGTTGTCTCAGCTGTCTCTCTCTCTCTCTCTCTCTCTCTCTCTCTCTTACTTTCTCTTCTCACTCCTCCTCTCCATTAGTCTCTATCTCTCTCTCTCTGCTTCTCAATTGCTGTCATCTTTCTCTCCACCCATCAATCTTTTCCCTTCATACCTGTCTTGTTTCTCTTTATCCATTCTAATTATTTATCCACTCTCTCTCACCCCTCTTTCTTTCTGTTTACAGTAAAACTCTCCTCATTGGTTTCTCTGCTGTCATCAACCAGTGGAAAAATACCAGTGTCATAAATGTGTCATAAATTCATTAGATTGATCTCATAATAAACCTCTCTATCTCTATCTAGCTTTCGCTCTCATTGACCCACTGAACGTAGAAGGGGTGAAGGCTATCCCAAGCACTGGGTCAAGGCGAGGCTAAGCCAAGCTAACAGCATTTTTCCATAGTGCTGATGCTTTATGATTTAAATAAAAACAGGTGTGTCATGGATTTTTAATGGGTGGTCAAGGAGAATTTCTGACAGGTCAAGGCGTCACAGTAATTGGTTGGTGGGCGAATAAAACTTGCTTTCTGTCAGAGGAGCAGGAAAGCCAGTTTTGGAAGGGGAACACCACTGTTGTATTTGAGAGCACAGGGCTATGTAATGGTATGAGGTAAACCTGGCATGTCAGGGGTAACAGAGTGAAAACTTTAATTTCAGTACAGATCCAGATGCAGTTCCACTTACACATGGTCTTTCCATAATGTATAACTACGATTGGATGATAGCTTTTTTTATTTCAAAATACAGACCTACAGCCTCAAAAGACTTTGCTCACAATGACTGTAATGCAAATGGTAAAGCTACAGTGGGACAAATGAAAAAAGTTGAACCTACATCATGCAAAACACTTCAGGGAAAAATAGTATAATAGACTTTAACAAATTTCCAACAGCAAATGTGCAAAGCAAATAACAAACAGCAACATAATAGACCATGTCACACATCCCTGGAGCTTTTTCTTCCATCTAGCACAGTATGAGTACCCATACACTGTCTGTCACTGTCTGGTCTCCTCATCGACTCCATCTCCTCTATATGTGACAGCAGCCTCTCAGCATCGTCTCCCCAAAATTACATAATAGTATTTGCTCAATTGCAGTTAAGCAACTTTGAAAGCCTGAATTACAAAGGAGTCTATGTTTGGACAGAGATATGTAGAGTACAGTAGAGAACATTACGTCCATATTTTGTCATGGAGTGTTTGGCTGGTGTCATTGAACTGGTGTTTATTTAGTTCATATCAAACTAAGTCAATAAGTATTTGGAAATCAAACTTCGGAAGAATTCTTCCCTGTTCACACCTCTTTGTTGTAAGTTTCCAGATGAAAAATGTGATCAATCAGTTATTGAGTCTTCGCTCACAAAAGAGCTTGAATGAGCAGAAAGGAGCAGGTAGTTCAACCCTGTTCAACACAGTGCGACTCCACATTGGCTTTGCATGGAGTGAATTACACACAAATGTAGAGACTGCAGTGAAAATTGACTATGACTCACCGTTGAGCCCCCTCCTCTTTGACCCCCCCAGCTCACCTCACACATGGAGTGAGATATAAAGACAGAAGGAAAATAAATGAAAAATGTGGTGATGGACAACAATACATCTCTTTCCCCTCCTCTCTCACCATACGCACACTTACATACACACACACATAAACATACACCGATCAGCCACAACATTAAAACCACTGACAGGTGAAGTGAATAACATCGATTATCTTGTTACAGTGGCACCTGTCAAGGGGTGGGATATATTGGGAAGCAAGTGAACAGTCAGTTCTTGAAATTGATGTGTGGGAAGCAGGAAAAATGGGCAAGCATAAGGATCTGAGCGACTTTGACAAGGGCCAAATTGTGATGGCTAGACAATTGGGTCAGAGCATCTCCAAAACTGCAGGTCTTGTGGGGTGTTCCCGGTATGCAGTGGTTAGTACCTACCAAACGTGGTGCAAGGAAGGACAACCAGTGAACCGCAGACAGGGTCATGGGCGCCCAATGCTCATTGATGCGCGTGGGGAGTGAAGGCTAGCCCGTCTGGTCCGATCCCACAGAAGAGCTACTGTAGCACAAATTGCTGAAAAAGTGAATGCTGGCTATGAAAGAAAGGTGTCAGAACACACAGTGCC
>OOFE01039992.1:0-13540 GCA_900323365.1 Monocentris japonica | reverse complement strand
GACTTCACATCCATTTATACAGCACAGCCACCAGTTAGTGTGAGAAAGGAAATGAAAGCCATTTAGCCTGAGAAGAGCTGCTGAATAGCTGAGATGTACTGCATGTGTGCGCACACACACACACACACACACACACACACACACACACACATTAAAGCACATAACATAAATTCCCAAATGAAATTCTGTCATGGTATCAGGTATGTAAGGTGTCAGGTATGTAATAATAATAATAATAATAATAACAATAATAACAATAAATAAATAATCAATAAATAACAAATATATACCAGCAATAAATAAGTACATAAATGTACAAAGTGCTACAAAAGGAGAAAACAAACAAATTGCATAAAACAATCAACTGAAAAGTTTTTAATTTCGTTCCAAACCTAAGGTGCTTTGATAGCGAAGACACAATCACCTCTTGTCATAAATGTAGAATTTGGAACAGTCAAAAGCGTCATGTCTGCTGATCTAAACAAATCTTAAAAATCATTTCTAAAACTAAATGGAAGCCAATGCAAGATGGCTTAATGGGACTAATGTGATCTCTTTTAGTTCCAGTTTACAGCCTGACTGCAGTGTTTTGAAGCTAGAGCTTTGTGGTTGAGGCCAGAATAGAGGGAATTATAGTAGTCAATGCGAGATTAGATAATAGTAACTTCAGATTTGTCATCGGTAAGTCAGAGAAAGTTTTGAGCCATCCACCATTTAATGTTTGTTAGATAATTGTTAAAGGATTTACTAGCAAGTTGTGTATCATCCACATAAAAAATGAAGGACCCAGGATGGAACCTTGAGGTACTCCACAACCATGTCTGATAGTTGTGACATTAACCAATTGATGTCAATGTCAGTGTTTCCCCCAAAGTCTCTTACACAACTGATTAGGATATTGTGATTTACGGTGTCAAAGGCAGCACTAAGGTCAAGTTAACGGTCTTTCGCTGCTAACAGAAGACTGTGACTCTGAGTAAGGCTGTCTCTGTACTATGTTTTGAACAGAAGCCAGACTGAAATGATTCAAATATAGATTGTTACTAGTAATAGCTTATATTTTAGACAAGAATGGGAGTTTAGAGATGATAATTACTGAGAATAGAGGGCTTTTTAAGAAGGGGGTGGACAAGTGCATGTTTAAAACTAGCCGCAGGCTCTGTTCCTTCATGTTCCTTTATGTGGCTGATGAACTATTTTAGTAGTCTAGTCTAGTCTAGTAATATATCTAGTGAACAAGATAATGATTTCATATGAGGTACAATCTCTATGAGAGTTTGAGCTGAAATTTGCTCTCTATGTGTCTCTAGGTGTTTGACGTTTTGCCAATCTATGGTCAACTGCAGCCTTGGGACCAGCAGCTGGTCACCTTTACCTTCTATGGCCATGCCTACATCAGCGGGCAGGTGGTGGCGCAGTGCCACGTGGAGGAGGGGCCTACGTATGACATCACACTCAGAGGAGAAGCATCAGAAATTACTTACAGTCTTGACTCTACCCACATCAACCTAGGCCTGCAGGTACTGTATAATTATAGTCCATAGGTGACTGCATATGTATGTTTATCTACTGTTTGGGAGGTCTGGAATTGATTTTTACATTCTACTAATCAATTTTAAAGCACAGGTCTTGCCCCAAGCTATATGACAGATCTTTTAACCACGTATGAGGCAGTGCTTTGCCTCAGATCCTCAGGCAGCAACGCCATTCTGCAAGGCCATTTAAGTCTCGGCTTAAAACTAATGGTGACCAGGCTTTTGGCTCTGGAACGACCTGCCTGAGGAGCTTAGCAGAATCATCATCTTTTAAATCACTTCTTAAAACTTAGTTTTATAGACCTACTTTTTTGTGATATTTTATCCTGTTACTTTTACTATTGCAGTATATTGATTTTACCCTCTAGTCTTACCTTTGTATCTAATTTTGCCTTCTTGTTGTCTTGTTATCTCGTTATTCTTGATATGATTTAATTGTGGGAGGGGAACTATGGATCAGTCTCCGTCTGTTTGTTCATCCATGTGTCATGCGCAATATCTCAGACAACACTGCTCTGATTTTGACAAAACCTGGTGTGTTTTTACTTCTGGCATTTTCAAAATTACACCGACTAGCATGACATGTTTGTTACTGATTTGTGGGGGATGACATATTTACTGTTGCCTTGTTTTTACTTGTTTTAATTCATTTTATGAATATGATGTTTGCTTTTATTAGATTGTTTAAGCAATTTGTAAACTCTGTTTAGAAAAAAGTTATGGTTATTGTTATGATTATCAGAATCTAATGCTGAGTGGCGAATGGCAGGGCAAACTGTACTTGTACTGTATGTCATTAGAATACACATTGTATTTCAAACATGATATCTACCTTGCAGGGGGCATCAATAGATTTTAGCCTGCTTATTGACACACTAAACAGGCTAGGGAACACACATCGACTTTGAAATGTCACCGGGTAGTTTTTCAGTTTGGTCTTCTGCACTCCAACTCCCTCTTTTAGTATGCTTGTCATCCGGACCAGTTATCATTGATATTCAAAACAAGGACGTATTGATTTTTGATTTAGTTGAAATGAGCGACTCAGCAGAACATTTCTCTGACCTTCCTCAGCACTATTCTCTCTCTCTCTCTCTCTCTCTCTCTGTCTCTCTGTCTGTGTTTCTCTCTCTCACTCTTTCTCTCTGGTTTCACTCTTCATCCAGTTTCTCTGGTAGCGAAGGATGAGAATTTTCCACATTAATCAGGAATTCCTGAAACATTGTTCCCATCTACATGTACACAAATGACTAACTTCCAAATGGTGCAACTAATGACTCCTGCTGATTTGAAGTATTGTTTATCATCTCTTTTCTACCTCTCCTTTTTTGTGAAATCACAGCTAATGTGCTCCCATCAGAGTAACAACTACTATCACCTTCTCTACTGGTACTTTCTATTACACCTTGATCCTGTTTGTTCTGGTTGTAAACTGTCAGTTGCCTACATAGTATGCATGTGAATGGTTGGGCCACACAAAAAGCATCCTGCATGCATCTCTAAAAAGTCAAACTTCTCTCAACTTTAGAAAGCGCTGCGCTCTACTTAAAAAGATGTCAGTGCTTTTTCCAAAGAGACCATTTTCTGTCTGCCTTGCAGCTGTTCCCCATCATCTTTAATGTAAAGAAGGCACTGACAGTTTGAAAAAAGCATAATAGTGTAAACACGGCCTTAAATCTATAACTCACTCTCTCCTCTCTCCCTCCCTCCTCTGCCTGCAGTTGTTTGACCGTGTGGTGGAGGCTGCGGTGACCCTGAGGAACAGTGGCAAAGTGGGCTTCAGGTTCAGCATTGTGCTGCTGCAGGAGGATGAGGTGGCAGAGGAGGAGGCAGGGGGACAGTGGAAGGCCCAGAAGCAGGAGCAGCAGCCAGATGCAAGGCAGGAAAAGGAGCATGAAGGAAAGGAGGAAGGACAAAAGGCATTTCCTGTGGAGCTCAGACCCGGTCAGCCTATGGTCATCCCCGCCACAGTGAGTTTAGCTTGGCTCAAGACGACCAGGTGGGCAGTTTGACAGGAGATGGAGGAGGGTGACTTGCATTTTTTACCCACTTGTCTGTGTGTGTCTGTGTGTTTTTGTGTCAGGGCTACGTTGAGGCTGGTGTGGAGCAGTGTCTGCGTGTTCTCTACCTCCCAGGTGTGCCTGAGATGTTTCAGAAGCGGCTCCAGCTGCAGGTAGCTTTCCTACCGCCCCAGGACATCACCCTGACTGGAGAGGGAGTATTCCCCAGGATCTGCCTGGACCTGCCACGTCACCTACGTATGGGCACACACACTCACACACACACGCACATGCACATGCACATGCACATTCACATATGTATAATGCTTTAAAGCTGCATTATGCAAGATTTTTATGTGAAAATACACCCGTCTTATAAGCCAAAATCACAAAGTGGGGCTGCAACAGAGAAGAGCATCCCATCCCCCCTAACTGAGATGCCATAAATTTGCCCTTTTTGCCCAAATAAATTACTGGTGTTGGGTATAGTAACTGGTGGGAAAGGAAATGATGAATGGAAACTTAGAATTAATAAAACTTTAAGAAGTAATGTCAGTCAATGAAATGTCCTTAAAGTGTTATGTGATACTCTTATTGATCCTCGTTGATCCCTTGCCGGGATCTCAGAGCACACAGTCAGCTACAGAACGTCATAGAGCTGAAAAGAGCCCCTGGTAGGGAGTCAGTCTTTTGCTCAAGGACACTCCAGCGGGGTGGATGCTTGCCGGCACAGGGGCTTAAACCCAGATCCTCCGGTTGAAGGACAGGTCTCCCTACTCACTATGCCACCCAGCTGTCAAATATAGAAATACAAACACAAGTGTTCATCTATGCACTGATTTGACTGATTTGCTGTGATTCCTTTGCAGCGGAGGAGCTTTACAGTGAGGTGATGCAGCAGGCCACAGCAGCTGTGGAGGCAGACATAGTTCGAGAGGAGACTCTAGGCAGACCCACCACCGGTGGAGGAGCAATGGAAGACGACTGCATCCCCACCGTCAGTCGCCAGAATAAATAATACTTAAAAAATAACCTTACATTTGAATTCACAACCATGCTCTTTTGAAATATTAACAATGGGTTTTGAATTGATTTGGTGGGTCATGGAGGTTACCCACATATAGTAAAGAACCATGACATTTCATTCTAGTAAGTAGGAGGACTTATGAGGTTTTCACTAGACAGCAGAGTTTGAAAAAAATTGTATCCTGTCCTTACATACTGTATGGCACTGTGACTGCACCTCTACTCTCAGTAACCAGCCTATTCCCTAGGGTTATTTGGGTATTGGTTTTTCTTCAGGGACTTCAATTTTTCCAGACAAGTTCCATTCAATTATAATGGAAATTGCTATTTTTCTGCTTATCCCCTCATTTTTGTGTGTGTTGTTGCAATAACATCCGTGAAACTCTAACATGGCCATTTTCCCTGACCACTTAACGTTTTTGCAGATAAAGTTTGTGCACTGTTGGAGACAGTCTTCAATCCCTGTTTAAAACCTGCCACATTGGCAACATGCCCACCTTAGCCAGACTAAACCCTGACCTCTGTGCCTTTCTATCTGTTGTTGTTATGGTGTGGAAATAAGAGCAGCATGTTGCTCTGCTCTCATTAGCAAGCCAGCTCTGTTGGAAGTAGTACTGACTCATTATTGCTTTCTATAACTCTGTATATTTTTTCAGCAACTTCGAACATTTATCTCTCTCCCTGTCTTTCCTTCACCCGCTCCCTCTCTTTCTTTCTTTCACCCGCTGTGTCTAGTATGAGGAGCTGCTTCACATGGAGATTGAGAGAAGGCTGGTCAAAGAGAATGCTGTCGCTGTGACCAGCAGTCTGCTGGAGCTCCGAGACACGCCAGGCTCCTCCAGAAAGTGGCATAAGCTCAGCAGGTATGCGCACGTGTACATACACACACACACACACACACACACACACATCGATAACACAGATGGTCCATCAACTGTACTGTATGTTTGATGCTCACCAGGTGTTGCCAAATGGTATGTTACCCTAGGACTGTGTGAGAATGTGTTGTGTGACTCAAAGAGTTTGGATTACTGACTAATATCGTTCTGGGTCACTTTTATGTACTTGCATGTAATGTATGTGACATAATGGATGGGAAATGTGACATTATGAAAGTATGTGATTCTGTATGTTGGATGTCATTGTGTGTTAGTGATGCCTCATTTGCTCTTTTTCTATCTTACCTCCACCCCACCCTAGGTTCCTGCTTCCGGAGTATGTTCTGGATTTTGGCTACGTCATTCATGGCAAAGTCCTCAGCCACACTGTCAAAGTCACCAACACCGGGCCAGTGGCCGTGTCCTTCCACGCCAACCGCAAACCTCTAGCTGGCACAGGTAACAAATGTAAAGGTAGCAATCCGTTGCTACAGTTTTTGATTTCTCTACATTTGTTATTCACATGTGACACATTCTGCCAAACTTGGGTAATGATGTGTTTTGCCATTGAGATAAGGCATTTCTAAAATTGCAATGATTGGCCCAAGGGGGCACTATAGCAATTACCTGAACAAGAATATCCTGCCTTTCTGTTTACTGCCCCTATGCTTGATATTGGCCCTTGTGTCATTTTGCACCTGTTTTTCTCTCTCTTCACGTAGAACACTTATGCAATAGAAATAAATTATGACAGTATTATTGCTCCTCCCAAGGTTTCAGTATAGAGTTTGAGAGAGTAAAGAACCTGCCCTGCAGCGAGACACAGACTTTCACGGTTAAGTTTGACCCCCGAGGAGCCAACTTGCAGATGGGGGACGTAAGCGTTGTCATGCCCATACAGGTACATGTGCACATACATAAGCATGCACACACATTCTCATTCTCTCTGCATTCTCTTATTAGTGCACCTATGAAAGGATCACATTTATTCTGGGTGTTTTTTTAGAGAGAGAATTTCTATCAAATGAGACCTTTATCTCCATCAATGACGATAGTAATGTGAACTCCTCCTTCTGATTGGTGGTTTTATTTTGATTGACAGGTGACTGGAGGCCCCACGGTTCAGGTCCGACTGTGTGCGGTGGTGACCATGCCGGCCATCACTGTTTCGACGGATGCGCTGCAGTTTGACAGTGTGCAGTGTGGCATGTGTCAGGTGCTGCCCTACAAAGGAAAATAGCCATCACTACTTTTTGTTCATTTTCAAGTTCAAAGGCTATTGAATGATATGACTGAATGATACATGCTATTAAATGATATACAGGCCATTTCAGTACCAACACTACTTTTGCAGGGGCGGGCATAAACTTTGAAGTCATATTTTCTTTTATCAAGCTTGTACACTTTTTGTATTTTGTAGGCATGTTTAAAACCCATTTATTCAAGCCATCAATTGAGACTTTGGTTGAAATGCAATGCTCAAACTGTTCTGATTATACTTCTAGTAGCCAAAGTATTAACTTCAAACTGTGATTAAGGATTTAATGCTGGGGTAACTTCAAGGCAATGTGTTTTTTTTAAAAATGAATCCATGCTGCTCTAGCTAAACAGAATTGAGGAATGACCATCATGGTAAAACTTTTGTATTCTATATGACCTCCACCATCAGGTGATGACGATGCAACTGTTCAATCACGAGGCTGTGCCCTGCTGCTGGAGCATAGCTGAGGAGGCGAGACCCTGCAAGAAGGTAATGACCAACTGTCCTAGTGATAGCGATTTTGATTTAGAAAACTAAGGGTTTGGGATGCTTTCAAATAAAATTTCACATCACAGTAATTAAAGGCACACTATAATATGACCTTAGATTATTGAAGAGCAATTCTGAAGGATCAACAAAGTAAGAGTTAAAAAACAAAAAAACAACAACAACCATATTGTAGATTGTTTATTTTCAGTTGTTTATTATTCCATTGGTATGTCAACTTAAGGGAACATGTGAGCTCGCCCCTCCATACCCTCTGCCCTTGCTTTCATTCAGGTAAACAAGTTCCTGCCACTCCACCTGCGTAAAAAGGCCTTGCAAGAGCAGCGTCCTCCCCCGGTAGTGTTTGAGATGGTGCCCTCCTCCGGCCTGCTCTACCCCGGAGACCGGGTCAATGTCCAGATCAAGTTCAGCCCCGCCGAGGGGGTAAGGAGCTTTACAGTGATTTTTAGAATATCTAAGAGGCATTGTTAGGCACACTGCAAAGTGGAGGAGGACAGCCTCAAGTGGCTTATTGCTTTTATAAAATGGTGAGAACACAGTATTGTAATAAAAAGATTGAAAATTTGATGTTTTATTTTTAAGCAATAATGATTCAAGAATTAGAATAACAGAATATTGTTCTTCTGCCAAGCAATATAGTTCTAATATCGGTATCAGCACATTAATATGTAACTTAAGTGTTATGTGGTCAGCGGCGTATGTATAACGGGTCAGCCAATCAGAAATGAGGACTGGAACTATGCATTTTATAATATAGCCATAATACCTGAGAGGATATCACTGTGATTTTGGGTTATGATGGTGATGTGGCTAGAGACGGGGATGTAAGCCAATGTACAAAAAGATTACCAATTTAAAGTCATAGAATAATATACCACACAAGATAAGATGAAATGTACAGTATTGATGCCCGAGGGGAAAACTGGGTCATTGAGCAGCAAAGGATACAGACAAAAATACAACAAATTAAAAATCTTAAAGATTGAAGATACACCACACAAATTCTCACTATGTTGGCTATTGACAGATCTACAGATGTGTATGTCATGTGTATGACATGTGCACTGTCTGTCATTAAAGTAGTATGCATAAGGAAAAGTAAGAATTGTTAAAAAAGTAGCAAGAAAAATGCTTACCTATTGCATGTGTCTCCGCAGCGCGCCTACAGCAAACGGCTGGTGGTGTGCGTGGCCGAGAGCACCCAGCGGGTGCTGATCATGGCCCAGGGGCAGGGTGAGGAGCCCCACTTAGAGTTCTGTCCCTCGATGCTGGAGCTGGGGCCTTGCCTGCCTTTCAGTGCTGGGGAAGAGGCTGAGGTTATCGTGAAAAACCCCTGCCCTTTCCCCATTGAGTTCTACTCCCTGGAGTTTGACACACAGTACCTTGAGGAGGAAAAGGTAGCTATGAGTGTATTTTTCAGGGTTATTTTGTTGGCATTTCTGATTTCCTGATGAGACAGGAAAGATGTGAGAAAGTGGGAACAAGGGGATGCAAACAAGGTGGTTGTCTCATAGGCCTGGTACATACTTAATGCAAGGCATACACTAACACGAGTTTGTGATACAGGCAGGCTCTTGCAGTCAGGTGCTCTTCCTTGAGCCCTGTCTGACATTGTAAACTTATCCACAAGGGGGGAGCAAAGCCACTAGTCTGGAGTGAGTGACCCTGAGCGGGATATTTATAAAAATGGCTACTGTAGAGGAATGCCTTCTAAGAAAAAGTTGATAAGAGGATGGTGCATGCGAATGCAAGAGTGGGGAATATTATTTTCTCGTTTTGCCCATGAGGAACTTCATTTCCAATGTTTTCAGATGTCAGTATCAACATTTGACAATTTGCCACAGTGTTTACATTGAAAATGTTACAAAGTTTCGACTACACATTTTTCTATGCAAGGCTGCATGAAATGCCCCTTACACTGCCACTGTTACATCTGTTGCTTGCCTAGACCATGTAATAGATCTTATATCCATCATTCTATAAGGAGATCATGGGCCGTTGCTAACACCACTCAAAAAAGTCAACCTAGCATGATAGTGATTGTTTATCTTTTGTTTCTGTTGTGGATCACAGATAGTCACTAAAAGTTTAGTTTTAGCTATTGTCTCTGCCAGCCTATCTCCTCTTTCCCTCCTGTCTTCCCTTAGAGATGGAAAAAAGATGACCTGCACTCAAAAAAAGGAACACCTTCGTTCACCGGTCTCCCCTCTGCTTTCCACCTGTCCTCACCTGATTATTCTCCTTCGATTCTCCTCTGTCTCCTCCTCTTCCTCTCTTTTCTCCTACCTTCTCTATCTCCTCCCTCTCTTCTCTATTGCCTCATCCCATTTAGATCCTGCGTCTGATGCAGGGTTATGATGAACACAACATTCTGCTGCTTCCTCCCAGGGCCTCTGGGGACCCTCTTCCCCCAGAGCTGCTGGACCACTACAAGGAGCACTACTCCCAGCTGACAGACGACGGTAGCTCCAGATGCCATACACACCTATGTTCAAATGCAAGCACACAAATCATGCACCTATAGGTTGGTGCATGTGAATGCATGCACATACATGTTTGCATACACATAGATTTGTGATTCTGTTTGTATCTGATCTACCTCTGTGCACCAGAGGTGAAGGCTGGCCTCTGTAAAGAAGAGGCGTTTTCTGAGAAGGTGGTCAGGGAGGAGGAAGAAGAGAGGCCTAGACAAAACATTGACCACGCACAGGACAGGGAAGAGGTGTCTCCAACTTCTAAGGAAGGAACACCCTGCGGTATGAACCTGGAATGAGCTGAACTAAACAAATACAGCCATTTCAGAAGGAGATCTTGTCATATTCCTATTTGAAAGTAGCCTTGAATGTTACTTGAGGAGAGTGTAATTCATTGTAATTGCCACCAGTACTGTGTGTACCACATTGAATTAACACATACCAAACACTCCACCATCCATCCCATTAATACACAGCTGACTGACTTTGACCACTTCCAATTTTTCTGATGAAAACATAGACACATACACTTTCTTTCCCTATCTAATACTGGTGCTTTGTGCTTTCTGTCCATCCAGAGGTGACCAGAGAGGGGAGCGGAAGGAGTCTGGGGCAGCTGGAGACGACCCCTGTCTCCAGAGCTATCGCCCGCCACATGGGCGTTGACTTGTCGCCTGAGGGTCTGGCTGCACGCAATCGCCAAGGCATTGCTCTCATTGTACACGGAGCTCCGCTGACAGGTGAAGCAGCTGAAAACAGTTGATACTGCATTGGAAAAATATTTAATTTTCTTACCCCATTGGCAGAATTTTGCACTTGTTTCAAGAGAATAAGAGTTTAAGACTCAATACTAGACCAAATGAGTTAAGATGAATTACATTTGTTGCAGCAAATCATTTGATTATATTAAAACACATATACTGCTTTACTGTGGTCAACTGGGGAGTCTTTGCAGGGTTTGATTAGTATGTGACCCTAAAACTATTATGTGACATTAGTGAATTCTGTCCCTCTCCTGTCTCCAGGTAAGAGCAGCACAGCGGCGGCCCTGGCGCATCATTATGGAGGGGCGTGTCTGAGTGTGGATGCTGTGGTTACAGAGGTGCTGACCAACGGCATTTCGCCTGTCAGCCTGACTGCAAGACAACTCTATGACCATGCTGCTGCTGAGCACGCTCAGAAAAAGACTGAGGAGGCTGGTGAGAGAAAAAGAGAGATGCAGGAAAGGAGGAGGAGAGTGGCAGAAGGAGTGTTTTTGAACCCTTTTATTAAATTCCACTGTTAATCAACAAGCAAAAGCAGTGCAAACCTTTTCTCATGTAGGGTTTGTGTGAGTGTAAATCTGTAGCCTAGAGGTTAGAGAAGCAAGCTTGTGATGGAAGGCCATGAATAAAACTAAAAACAACATGAATAAAAATAAAAATATTCATGTACTTACAGCTCAGGCCTTTCAAGATACCACGGGACCAGCACCTCCTCCCAGTGCAGCACCTCTTGCAGCCCCATCTCCAGCTCCAGCCTCAGTTACCACTGCTGTTCTTAGTGTGGAAGCTGCAGCTAAACCCACAGAGGATGGCTGCCACAGTAGTGACTCCAAAGCTCCAATGACTGAAGGCTCACAGGCCACCATGCCCCTGGTACATTTTCTCTTTAAGTCCTGCGGTCGTTGGTGTTATCGGTTCTTTCGCTTCATGCAGGGCTGATGTTTCTGCTACACTGTGGCCCCTACCCCCAAGAAGAGGTTTGGGAACGTCAAAACCGGTTCTCTTTTCAGCTGCTCAATGCTTTTGATTTCAAAATAATTTGAAGTCAGTCAGGAAAAGCTTACTGTGGCTTTGATTCTCTTACAACCAGAGGGAGAGTTTGTCAAATTTCCACAACACTGACAGTGACTGACAAATATTGTGGCTAACTTTACATTAACATGCCTTTGTTAAACAATATGATTCTCATTGCATTGGACATTTAATAAAACAACACAAGGTAAAATGCTGACAAAAATATATAATAAAGCAATATAATAAAGCAGTTGTTTTTAATATTGTCCTGATGTGCAGGAAAGTCAGATCCAGCTGGGAGTGATTTTGAATCAGGTTGGAGATGTGGCCACACTCAGACGTCTCTTGCCTGAACAACTGTTGGTTGATATCCTGGCCGAGAGATTGCAGGTAAGACGACACTGTCTATCCCACTGAGAGATTTAGGCAGTAGTACATTTGTGCCCCTTCCAATATTGCTGACAGGCGATATAATTCACACAGAGGTTCTGTGTAAATGATCACACAGAATCTCTTTACCAACAGCTTTGCACAGAAATGTTTTTTTACAGTAACCCAATGCATGATTGACATGCAACCTTACATATAGTGCAGGCAAGACATCCTGTATGACAGTTGACTATACATAAAGACACTACAAACATACATGGGCAGTGTCAGCAGGAAGTGAGCTTGTTGGCTTGCAGTACTATTTGAAATTGCTTTTAACAGAAGGATGGCTAGATAGCTGTTTTTGTTTTGCTGGCTAAAATTGAAAATGACAAGGAATTCCTCAAGGTGTTTAACATAGATAAGCTCATGAGAGTTTTCCTTGTTTTCCTAGTGTAACTTTGCTCTCCTTGTCTTGTTGTTGTCATTGTTGTGGTTGCCGCTATCGCCGTGGTGACAGCTAAGTGATTGCCACCGTGGCGTTGTGATCGACGGCCTGGAGTCTGTGTACACTCAGTCAGTGACCGGCACACTGCAAGTGGTCCTCAAGGCCTTTAACAACCGCAAACACATCTACCTAGTCAACCTGTCTGACTCGTACACTGCCCTGAAGGCACGGGAGAGAGCCCAGAGAGAGGCTGAGGGTAAAACATGCGCCAGTATACACACACGCATTCACTCATTCACTCACACAAACACACACACACACACACACACACAGATACATTACCAGTAAGATTGCATGATTAAAAATTTGCTCCAAAATGAGAAATGTTTTATTTTGTAAAGGATAGCAGACAACCTGCATGCTTACATCCCTCAGAGGCTCTGCAGAAGGAAGTGGCTGACAGGGAGGAGCAGTGGCTGCAGGAGCTGGATGAGGAGGAATATGATGCTCTGCCGGAGGAAAAGAAGGAGCGGATTGCCCAGCGACACCTGGAGCAGCTCCAACGGCACAAACACAGGTATTGACTGGAGGATGGGAGAAAACACTCTCCTAGATTACTGAGGTACTGGCCACGGTTTAGTTAAAACTCTTTAAATTCACTGTACTGTGATTATGGATACAATGATGATGCAGAAGGTACTAATTATGGTAAAGAACCTCCTCAAGTGTGTTATGGCTTTTATACAACAGTTACCAATTCTTGTACACTGACTGAAACGTTTTCTTCAAAGAAATATACATACATAAAATAAACAAGTACAGATTCTGTACAGTCAAACAACTGTACAGAATCTCCTCTCTGCCATCACTGTCTCTATGTACTGTTTCTGGTTTTAGAGTTGTTGACAAATATTGATTAGAAAGTCCTAGACCAAAGAAAAAACTTTTATCAATTTCTAAATTGAGTGGTTATCACCTTTCAAATCAAGCTTATTTCAAATATTTTGAACCATTCAATATAGAGTATTTTCTCATTTGTTTTGTGTGTATCTGTATCTGCATGTGTGCGTGTGCGTGTGTGTGTGTGCGTGTGTGTGTGTAAGGGAGCTGGAGCGAGTGATGAGAGAGCAGAAGGAAAGGAAGCAACAGGAAGAGATGGAGAGGCTGAGAGAAGAAGAGGAGTTGAAGAAGAAGAATAAGAAGGGGGGAAAGAGAGATAGTAAAGAGGAATTGTCAGGGAAGAGGAGCCAGCTGGGAGGGAAGC
>OOFE01039988.1:0-18428 GCA_900323365.1 Monocentris japonica | reverse complement strand
CACACACACACACACACACACACACACACGCACACACACCTCCAGTATAAAAAGCTCCCATGAAAACATGAATTATTTTCACTTGCCTTTAAAGCCCCTGCTGGTTTCATAGTAATTGTTCAATGAACTGTGCTCTGAATATGAGTCGGTGCCTTTTTTCAGTATTTCTGTACATTTAACACGTTCTCACACGGTAATTATCACCTAAACTATGATTTCAGTGTCGGTTATGCCAGGATATTCTGCTGCCAAGCCATATCCTCGGTGGTTTAGAGTCAGTTCAGTGATTTATAACCCTGTACTATCCTAATACTCATCATTAGCCCTGTGTTTACCAAGCAGAGAGCTGAAACGTAAGAACCAACATCTGGAGAAAATGATACCGACTCCAACAAAATGAGAGCACCAAAACTAAACCAAATGTATCACAGGACAGAAGGTAACCTAAGTACCTGGTTGACAAAATGACAACACATCCACACACTGGACCCTCTGTGGAGGCTTTGCAGTCGCGTCACGAATCTCTTAGCAACCGCGGCTGACGCCATCATGGAGGTCCAGTGGAGGATTATATCGAGATACCACAACCAGACTAGAAAACAAGAGCTAACTGAGAAAGCTTGTTGTGGTGTGTCTGTAGATCCATCCAGTAACGTTCTCAGTAAAAGTGAACAGTGTGATCAGGTAGATTTGTCTCCAAATGTAGGTTACTGTGACTCAGTAAACTGTCTTGTCTTTAGCCCTAGTCTCTACTCCAAAACACTCTGAGTTGGAGCTGGAGAAGAGTCAGCTCAGTTAACCTGAACAAACTGGTAGCTAGCTAACTAGCCAGCAGGCTAACATGGGACTACTAGCCACTGCTAACGCTAGCTTCTACTAGATACGTTAGCTAGTGTGCTAACAACAAGACAGTGATGGCTAGCTGACCAGATGCTATGGTTAGCTAGCTAACAAGCTACATTGAGTTTGTTTATATTCACACCTGTAACCTGATTACTGGGAGTAATCAGCTAAAAAGAATATTTTGACTATGTTTACATGGTTTGGTTACTAATAACTCGGTTTACATGGATTCATTTAATGATCTGCTGCTCACTGCGCTGCACCATGTTGTTTGCTGTGTAAATACAACATCCGGGTTCCTGCGTCTGGTGACCTTTGAACCCAAAGAGTTCTGACTAAGTAGACCAGTAGAAGACTGTGGTTGTACTGGGCAGCTCCCAGGGGTATGGATGGGAAGCAGGGCATTACTGAAAAAGAACATGCATGCTCAGTCAACCTAACCTGGATAAAGAAAGGTTAAACAAAATCCCTCAAAAGTGTTTTATAGCTGTGTGTCTACAGAAATGTTATGTATGTTATAAGGCCAATCAAATGCTCTTGCACCTCCTGGGCTCTTTTGGCATGCAGTCCCGGTGTAAAATAATGTGATGTTGGCAGGAACACTTTGAAATTGTGTTACGTGTTGTAAATGTGTTGTAAGTGTTTTTTTTTTCCCACCAGCCTGGCATTAGAGTTATTCACTTATTCCTGTTTGTTATTAATATAGAGCCAGCAGAAAAGACAACTGTAGCTGATGTAGCTGTAGCTTGAGCAAGAGGCTGAACCCCAACCAGCTCCAGAGGCTGTTCTGTAGTTGTGACCTCTGACCTCCCTGTGGAAGCGGATAAATGAAGAGAACCTACATGTTTTATTGTTATTACTATCATTATTTATATTCAGTGTTTTAAAGGGAGTCCAGGTCTTTCAAGAAGTCTGTCTAGTTTATGATGAAGTGGGTGTTCTTTACCTCCACCCAAAATGCAACTGTGCCACTGATTTTGTTATTGCAGTTTTGTTGGTTGTTAGCATTTATGTGCGATGTAATGATGTAATTATAAAGGAGAAATTAATCTTTTTGCAGGGACCCAAAGGAAAGCAAAGTGCAAGAAGAGATCTCTTTTCTCTGAGACACCAATGAGTTCTTTTTAACACCAAAATGAGACTAAAGGGATTTTCTCCTGTCGCTCAAATTCAACTCAAGAGAAACAACCACATATCAGCTCATGTTGATCTCAGTCTGATCACAACAACAGATCTCCAAATGAGCTGTTTACCATTATATATGTCACATGGTAGCATCTTCACTTTTATCTCATAAAGTCTCAAGAATTGGTTCTCCCTGTTGTCTCCTCCTTGCTCCTCAGGGGGTTTGAGGAGAAGCATTTCAGATGGAGGTGATCACAAAATGATACAACATTGAGATCTTACGACCTTGTTTTGAGGCTTTTACGAGATATTTATGTGCGGGCTTGGATCTTTGTTTCTCCCAAATGGATGTTAAAGGGGATCTCAGGGAAATGAAGCAAGAGAAACTTCCGGTGAGCTTTGCCAGGTTTGTGACGCCTCACGCCTTCAGTCCCGGTGAAATGTGGCCATAATGTTCTGTGTTTGTGCAGGAACACCAGTCTGTCTCTGCTGGACTCTTCTGGAGCCATGGTGTCCATCGACCCCACCATGCCCCACAACACAGAGAGGTATTGGAGAAGATGCATCTCACTGATTGCTTTATTGATTGATTGATTTATTGATTGTTTGATTGATTGACAGGCTGATTGATCAGTCATTTCGTTGGTTGGTTCATCAACTGACGCATTCACGGATTGACTGTGAATCACATCTCTCCTCTTTCCTCCCTCCCCTCACACCTCTCCTCCTCCTTCCTCCTGTACTTACTATACAAGCTGTATAACAGGGTTTCCCCCAGAGAGGTTTCCTGGCAGTGTGGGGATTAGGCTGCGTTCACACCGCAGGCTTTCATGCTCAATTCTGATTTGGTGCTCATACCTGATTTTTTGCATTACTGTTCATATCTTTTCTAGGATGCAACCTGATATCTGATGTGTAAAGTAACAATAACAAAAGATGTCACATCCATTTTTGTACCTACGCTTCCCCCAGTTGTTTGTAACGCCTATTGGTTATAGTATGTGTCTTTGAGTTTTGACTGAATTGAGGCGTCTCCCCAAATACCAATCAAGTCGGCAAGTAAATTATTTCTACCTCCAGAGCAGCTCGGTCTCTGAGAAATGCCCGTAGAACTAATGCTGCGTTCATGTCATATCGTAAGAAACATGAACTGAACTGCAGCAGATATGTTTTGCTTTTTGTGAGTATTGTTGATTGTATCAGTGCCAATCTAACGGATCATTTAGATCTTTATTATCTTGGACTGCTGACATCAGGGGATTTGCTGCCATGCGGCCGTCTGTGTTGACATACTTCTGCAATTTGTGACGCCAGAGCCTACAAACAATTCCCACATGTCCTACTTGTAACTACTACAAGGAGGCTGACGGGCAGGTTTTTTCCCAGTCGGCAGCTCGTATTTACGGTACGACATCCGGAAAATAAAGCTCCAATCTGCACTCTTCTCTGTTACAGCCCCACTTTGATTTAGGCTCATAAAACAGGTGTATTTGTACATAAAGATCTTGCCTAGTGCAGCTTTAAGACTGTATTCACATTGTGACATCACAGTATGACACTTTTCACTCTTTTTATCAAGGTCGTTCTCTCAGCAGTTTTACTATTTAACAGGAATTCTCCAATGTTGCTGTTGCTCCATTCAGTGACCTTCAGAGAGGCTGCAACAGTCACTTGCCATCCAAATTTTCCACTCAGACTAGAACAGGACGCCACTTCCTCCCAGGCATTGCTTCAAATAAGTAATTTGAAACCGGAATTTTTGCTAAAGCCGCAAGAACATTGGTGGAATGGCACTTTATCATTAACAGCAATAACAGTAATTGCCCACGTCTCGTTAGAAGAAAACACTAAAAGAGACCCAAGGTTATGGACACTCACACATGCATGCTCATACACACACACACACACATATGTTTGGCCTACACATTAAGTGTGTGTGTGCGTGGAGGGGGGAGGGGCCAGGGGCGTCTCACTATCTTATCTCAGGGTAAAATCTGAAATCTTTTGTTTGACAGACAAACATCCTCTAATCTACCATTTAAATGGGTTTGGTGTGTGTGTGTGTGTGTGTGTGTGTGTGTGTGTGTGTCCTGTTGTGTTGAAGGTCACCGTACCGAGTGGTGCCTCTGACTGGAGGACAGCTTGCTGGTGAGTCCCACACACACACACACACACACACACACAGGAGTATTTATAGTATTTGTAATGTGAAAATGTCTAATGTTGTTTTGTGTATATTTCATATTTTATTATTACAAGCACAGTTTAAGTAATGTAATGTTCAAATTCAACAACTCATGAGGGCTGAACACCACATTTATCTGTACCCAGCTAGTCCCTACTGGGCTTCACAAAACTTTGTATTTTGGAGGACGGTTTCTTTCCAGAGGTGGTGGTGATATTGGTGCATTTGGGAAAAAAACGTACTGTATCCAATTACGTACACGCTCTAATGTGATTTTTTTCGACGAGTTCCCTACTAAAAGGCAAGTAATGCGAAATAATATATATTTGAGGAGCTAGATGTCAGATTTCCCAATTATTTATAGATGTTTAGACATATAAGGGATGACGAGTGGGTGACGAGGTTACGGTACAGTTCCCATTCTGAAATATGTTCTAGACCGAAGTGATATTTATTCCTTGACCTGATTTCAGTGGAAGAAGTTGTGATTAAACGTGTTTACATTTACCAAACTACATTACCCAGCATCCGTTTGATACGAACAGGGCACAACTTCCTAGTTTGGACTGGTCCAAATACGTAGCGGGGAACTTTCCATGCAAAGCTAACACGCTAATTTGGACTCCTTGGGCGATGACAGCATTGACCACGAGGAAAATCACTACGAATCAGGCCATGTTGAAGAATCTAGTCAGTATCAGGGGCAGCTAAGGTTCAACTTTAAAAAACACAAACAGACCATGATTCATTTATGAGAAAACAGTACTGGGAGAAAAGCTAAAGAGCTGCCTGCCTGTCTGTTGCCTCAGCTTTGAGCGTTGGCACCATGGCAACTGTGCAGAGTTCTGATAGGCCGGCCGAGGCAGTGACAAGGCCTTGGATTTTAAGGTGGAGCCAAAGAAATAGAATACAGCCAACTGACTGAGAGGCGCTGAAACCTCTGTGACACCTTAACTGAATGGTGTAGATTCACGCATGGGATTGACAATCTGCTGCCCAGTCTCACCTGCCAAATGGACTAGGGCTCCCATTTTCAGGGAATTTCATGCCCCGCACACACACACACACACACACACACACACTAGAGACATTACATAAATAGAAACATGAGCTGAATACACACTGAGGCAATTAATGCAGACACACACACACAAAGAAAAAAACATGCGCTACATAAACAAAAGCATGAAAGCGTACTCACATACAGAAAACTAAAAAGTGTAAGTGTTGACATGATTAAAAGGCACACACATACCTGCCGTCCCAATGTTAAACTAAACTAGCTCGCTCCAGTTCATGGAAATATCAGTTTGTCAGCTCATTGGTTTTGGGTAGGGGAGGATTTGTTCAGTTTTATGTCTAGAAGGTCACCGGTTTGAATCCCTGGACCAGCTGGAAAAATCTGGGTGAGGAAAGTGAAGCAGGAACGCTCTCCCCTCCCTCAATATTAGGGCTGTACAATTCGTCCTAGATAATCATATATCGTGTTGTTATGTTTCTACGATTAATAGTTATGTAATTCAGTAATATTTTCGATTCCGCGGAAAGTCTGGTACATCAAACACTTCCATTACACCAGACCAATCATAACTGTTGAATGCACAACGTGTACCCATGTGACCAAAACAAAAGTTAAGACGGAGAAGCTGCTCTGGTGGGAAAGAAAGCCAGGAAACCTTACGTAGACCCTCTATGGAAAAAACGCAGCAACAATGATTTTTGGGTAGGAAACAGGGATGTTCAGTCACATTTTTCTTTGTGGCAGTGGGTTTCTCTGATAGAAAGCGTTATGATATGAATTCAAGGTATAAACATAGTAAGTGGTATGTAGGGTACATGAACATGTGACATGATCAAGAAAATGAATGAATTCAAGTACTAAACTAAAATAATTGTTGTTGGCAGTGGCGGTGTGGTTTTTGGCCTTACGGTGATCAGAGTGGGAGGAAGGCTGGAGATGAGAGTTGACCCACCTCTTTATTTACCAACACAACACCGCTAGGAAAGGGAGATGGCATTTCCCTTTCTCACTGCCCTCCGGTTTTGGGAAATATCACCTAATACCTGGTTGATTTGGTGAACGCTTCCCCAGCTAGGCCAGGGGAAACAATAATCATTCTCTCAATCCCCTTGCACTTCTCTCTTACACTACATGGTCACGGGAGTAACATCGATGATCGAGTAGTTGAAGCTCATTCTGCTGTGGCGCTCATTGCAAGTCATTCTGGATGAGAGCGTCGGCTAAATGACTAAAATGTGAAATGCAACACGCAGAACATAACAGCACTGTGACTGTTTGCCTGTTGGTCTACTCAGTCACACTCACACACACACACACACACACACACACAAACACCTGGGAAAATGTCTATAAAAAGCACCTCATCTCATATCCACTCCTGTAGTTCAAAGCCATATAACGTGACAGCCATTTGTTTTATGGCAACCGGACACTACTGGTAGTGATGAACTCCTGAAGATCCTGGCTGTCTACTGTCTCAGTGAAACTGAGCTCTGCAGCAGGTCCTCTTCTCCACCAGCCAAACCACATCATTCAGATCCATTAGGAGATGAGATGGGACTTAGACTGCACGGTAGCTTTCCAGTCATAAAAGTAAATGGGGAAGTAAATAACTACCACTTTATCAGGGGCCGTGCTCATAAAGTTTCTTGTGAGGACATGATTTGGAAATCAGTTTGTGTGGGGGAGATTTTTAACTGGCCTTTGAGAGAAATCAATGTTTCCATTTGAAACAGGGTCAGCGTGTGTGTGAAGTCGTCTGTCTGTCTCGTCAACCAAACTGTTGACACCTTTTTGTTTTGAAGGACGTGGCAAAGTTTCCCGGTATTCTGTATAGATTAGTTTTGTTCATGTCAGGGTGGAAAAGCCTCTGAAACAGCTTTTAGACATCACGTGACACTAAAACTCTCCACTGAAATCCTTATTAATGACATTCTTTTAGGGTTAGCAGCTCCTTAAGGCACCTTTCACTGCAGGTTTTACAGACTGGTTGAGTAAAATCACATCCTCCATCATGGGGTTAACACTGACTGGCCGATATCTGACGTTTACAGAAAGGGCCAATATCGGCCCAACCAACATATTGGTCTAGTGATAACATAGTCATGTGGTCGGACTGGTGACCCTGGACCAGCGCTGCCACAGGAGAAACCATGTGAAGTCCCTTTGCCCTGCAGCCATCCTGATTTACTACTGCAGCATGTTCCAAATAACGGCACCGCGGCGCTGCAGCATGTAAAAGGTCTAAGACCCCAGGGTACGATCAATAGACCCAGATTATTATTAACTATCAATATCAGATCATAGCCTCTGATTAAGAGTATAGCTTGTGATCAGATTATTGATTCTCATCACATTATGACGACTGGAGCTACAGCCGGAGACGAGCAGGGAGTCTGGATAGTCTTCAGACCAAGAACCATATACATCATGTGTTGGTTCATTGAAGATGTTTGTGTGGTTTGAGATCATTCCTTAACATTAGTTAGTAAATCACACTAAATCCTTCCCCGTGCTGTAAGAGATTATTTCGGTATGCTCAGAATGCTGCCGACAGATTCTTAAACTATAGGTTGATCTGTTGGTGTTTTTCTGGTGGGGCCCCACATGACTCGTGCCTTCAGACTAAACTAAATCCCCCCCCCAAATTTGGATCCCAGGCTGAAAAAGTTGAAGAACGTCTGATGTTAAAGCAGGTTTTTACACTTCCACATCTTCCAGTTTTAAAACTTGGAGGAAGATCTGCTTGTTGGATTGATTGGTTTCTTTGATAAATTGTTCAGTCAGCGTCGGCCTACTTGGATTCAACCCAAATCCTCAGGAGTGGGAATGTTCCCCATCAGCTGAAGTGACGATATCCGATCCGTCTTTTAACCGGGAGTATCCACCACACGCTCACAGAGTCACGTTTTAAACAAACTTGTTAAATGAACCGTCGTGTTATGGCTCTTGGTCAAGGCTACCAAATCCAGCCCTGGTGTGCAGCTTGGCGATCATCCAATCAGCTCAGTCGTTCCAGCTACACCGGCTTAATCAATCACAGAGAGGAATTTTTAATGATACTATTTTGAGCCTGTGTTGACCTCTAACCCCCGGATGAAAGATGGAATGTGAGTGACACCGTGTACAAACCGGAGCCGGCCAACTTCTGTCTTTTCTTTTTTACAAGTTCTTGTAGCTGCGAGTTTATTGGCCCGCTGGGTTGAACTTTGCCCACAACACGGAGCTTTTAGCCAATGGCAGGCTTTGTTTGTGTGTCTGGCTTGTTCCCTGTGTGTGGGAAGAGGAATTAGAAGTGGCTTGTTAACGTATCAAGCTGGCACCCGGTTCCTATTCGCTTCAGACGCACTGCCAGTCATCGATGGTGAGACCAGGAGGGAAGGGGAAATTTTATTTATCTTTTCTCTCGTCTGCTTCTGCCATCTGTCGTTCTGGCCGTCCACCTATCTCCTGTTTCTCTCTATGACTGGCTTACATAACCTCTGTGTGTGTGTGTGTGTGTGCATGTGTGTGTGTTACTGATATACTTCCAGCTGCAGTCGGGGGTTAAAATGAAATTATATGAGTGGGACTCTGCTTGTTGTTTACCGTAACCACCGGTGTGTGTGCACTTGTACACATGTTGACACAGCGTATATATATAAATGTGTGTGTGTGTGTGTGTAACACAGCTCCACGCTTCCTCTCTCCTCAGATAAAGAGGAACTCTTTCAGAATGTACTGACGCAGGTAGCAGAGCAGTTTTCAAGGTAAGCAGATCACTATAACGCCTTCTCTTAACTCACTGTTACTGGGCGAATTGTTGCTACTGTGTGTGTGTGTGTGTGTGCTCGTTTTTGGACTCTTTTGTAAATAAATGACATTTTTTGCATCAGTTGGCCTCTTAGAGTTCCTCCTTTTTTTATCAGTGAGTTTCTTTTTACTCCTGTAAATTTGAATGTTGTCGCCTGTTGTGTTGCTTTCTCTCTTTATTTATCCAGCTCCTTCTCCTTCTTCTTCTTCTCTTCCGTTCACCCATGTATCCATCTCTTTCCTGTCTGGCTCTCTGTATCTCGCCCAGGGCGTTCAAGATCAACGAGCTGAAGACCGAGGTAACCAACCGTCTGGCCATGTTGGAGAAGAGAGTAGAGCGTAAGTCTGTTTTTCTCACTCTCACTCACCGCCACTCACCATCCCGCTGTCGTACTTTCACACCGTCGTCATCAGCTGTCATGCTCAGGAACGAGAAGCACAGTCCAGCTACAGGCATGAAGCTTTGTGGGTTTGGGTTTTTAAAACGGGAACATACAGCAGAGGGGCCGAAATATGTTCAGCAAGTAAAAGTGCTTCATCTAAATGTTACCCGAGTCAAAGTACTTCTAGGAAAGAATGCAATTCAAAATAAAAGCGCAGCTCACTAAAATAATATTCCAGTATTCCAGTAATTTTTAAAAATGAGATGCATGTTCCCAAATTTTTGCCCACAAAATTAATGGACTGCAGATTTTGCCAAGGCTTGGGCTTGTTTCCTGTTTTGCTCGTACTAACAAACCTCTAATATGACTTATGGGAGGTAAAGTCCAGTATGACTGAGAATGTCAGATGTTCTTATGTCTAAAAAATGTTGCTTTATCAAGTTAAAGCAGGAGCAAATACTTAAACACTCTTTCAAGTAGAAGTACAATAGTACAACGTGTGCACAAGGAACTGTGTTAATTGGTTGGACACATTTCAAGATAGTTGCACAATACAGGATTGACACACGAGGCGCAGGACAAGACAAAGCAATCCTACAATAGCACACATATAGTACAAGATGTACTGTACACCGCTAACTGAAGATAAACACTCTACCAGTAGCGGTCTTCGGCATAGCTGGTAACACTCGTGAGGGAGATTGTGAGTGTGCAGTAACAGTGTCCTCTGGGGTCACAGGCATGAACAGGACCAACGTGAGAAGGCGTTGGTGGTGCAAAACAAAGTGGCGAATATCTCCTGCTGCAAAAACAGGCGTAAATACAGAAACGGTTATTCAGCTAGATGCTAAATTGCAGACTTGAAACGCAGCGTTGCAGAAATCTGCACGCTAACTTGAGTGGTCGTAATTATTTTCCACCTCTTGCTCGCTACACTACCTCCTCTAAAACTATCGTGTCGCACTGTGGCGTGGAGGTGCAGAACAAGTATGTGAATGATGCAGAAAATGCCAATATTCTTACCTCTGAAAACCCGTGTGCAGTGGCGTTATGTGCACAAGACTATGGAACGGGGGCCAGCCGCTCATGCATTGAAGAGCTTATTGCTAGCTAAACATGCAATCAGTTCTGATTGCGGTTTGAATGCTTCTTGATTGCTTCTCTGTAGAGAGGCATGATGTACCGGGATCCCAGTTAGGGCACTTATTAACCGGCTGGAGGCATGTGCATGAACATATAGGCACACAGACACACACATACACACACAGACTAACACACACTCTCTGCAGATAGACGCCCTGCAGAAGGACTAGTCAGAAATAGTCTTCCTCGTCTTGAACGGGAAATCTGTTTCAAAACATGCTGAGCTTGTCCTTTAAACTCAGTAAGGTGGCGAACACTGTGTGCATGGTGCAGAACAAGTGAGTGAATGATGCAGGGCTTGAAAATGCCTAGGTACAGCCAATAGAAAAGTACATTAGTCTACTTCTTTTGATCCGTGTACAGTTCAGTTCAGCTTTGCAGAGAAATCCTAGTGAAATTACTAATAATAATGATGATAATAAACATTGTTAGAGAAGAATAAAACAGGTAAATACAACAAGAACAAAATAGGAACAAGTTAAATAAACTCTGTAAAATGTGTCTCTAAGTGATTTAAAAGATGACACTCGTTTCACTGAATCTCTGCAGCGGTATTTTCTTGTGTTCAGTTCTGTGTACTGACATGACAGAATGCAGTTTAGCTTACTGAACCACCGTACAGTAGTACTTTCCTCCCTCTGTGTACAGTTACGTATAGAGATAACTGCTTGCTCCAGTTCGGGCCGTCTGAACTCAGCCGTAGTCCTCCACTGTTTATGAGGCTGCGATTAGATTAGTCCAAACAGGACAGGTTACGCAGTCTGCTATTCTACCTTCACCGACTTTTGACCTCCTATTATTAAGAATTCACCTGAACATTGACCAGGATTTACCTCCTTTTGAAGTGGAAAGGCCTGCATCCTCAGTTTATATAATACCCACTCTGGGGAAAAGCATGCAGCAACACCCTTGACTTTTGCTGCAGGCCGTCGTCTGTTTTCACTTGTTGTTTGTTGAGTTTTGTTACAGTTTCTTCTCAATTGAAAACTAAGGTTTATGCTTTCAAAACACTCAACACAGACTCTCATTTTGCAAAACAGATCAATTCCATTGCAAAATGGAGTGCTGCTTTCTTTTCCGGTAACAACTTTATAAAAATACTGACATCAAAACTACACACACATCTATTGATTAATTACTAATCAATACTAAATGAGCCTCGTCCAACCAGAAACCACAAACAAGTTTACTGTTGCAACCACTTTATTCCTCATCAACCCTTGTATTTCATGTAGTTTTGTGATTTGTGTGAAAACAATGAAAAGCTATTAGACTGTTAGTGAAGGGTACCATTAGTTTTGCAGCTTTGTGAGCAGGTGAGGTTGGAGGGTTTTGTTTGTACCGTTTGGAAAAATGCAGTGTAATGTATTTGGCATGAAAACAATGACAGTTGGTTTAGATGGTGTGTTGACTGAGTTTGGAGAAATGTGTCAAATCAATTGACGCAAACCAACCTGACACTGGATAATCAGGCTTCAGGCTACCGAGCGCTCAGTGTACCGTTGCAGTTTACGTAGTTTTTATTTTTTTTTTTTAGTTTTTATCCTTGTCTGACGGCATCTCAGCACTCAGAATAGATGTGTCAATTCTCCCTGTCATCACAAGATAAACCGGCTATAAAATACGACCTCGTAGTGCGAGGCAGGTAACTGCCCTGTCATGGACATTTCTTTAAATTTAGGTCTCAGTGTTCCCGACGGGCCAGCTCTTACAGTAATGCCCCGTGGGAACATTTAATCAGTAATCGTTTTGCAATCATTACATCCTTCCTAGTCTTTGATGAAAGATAAAGGTGAATGAGGTTATGACGTTGCATGTGGTCTCTGATCTGTGGAGCTGCTCCACTCACATTGAATGAGGACTGGCTTTGAAAGTTGTAAACCGGTGAGATTCTTGTTTTTTAGATTTAGTCTCCATCTTTGTCTCTCAGCCTCGTTGCTGTGGTGTCTCACTTCTTGGTGTCAGCCAATCAGAATCAAAGAGCAAGGGCTTCTTTCTAGATCACAATCAACAATCATACAGGAGAAATCCATCGGAGGAGAGGAGAGACAGTAGTCAGGATAGACCAGAATGCAATGCAGTAGCTGAGATAGATCAGAATGCAATGCAGCCGCAAGACATGTTGTGATTTGAGTAAGGGGCGCGGCCGCAATCATAGACATGTCACCTGTGCAGCTGAATGATCACATGCTTTTATATGCCCCTACGCCCACCTTTGACTGAAAGCAGCAAGTTCAGGCCCCTTATCTGGGGTTTTTCGAAAGGCATTCTGGGAAATGTAGGAAATCACTAAATGGCTCCACCAAAAAGGTCAATTGCAACACTTCCTCACAAAATAACTCCTGGAATGCGTTGAACACCACAGACTGATGATATATAACAGTGGAAAAGAGTGGATTTGTCCTTTAAGATTCTCTGTTAAGGCCAAACTGTAGTTCAGGCTGCAGCACGCAGAACCTGAATGAAAACAACAAACATCTCATGTGTGGCGTGACGTGACAGAAAGCCGTCAGAAGCGTGTTTCCTGTGAGATGACAGTGTGCGTAGGTGTGTAAGCAGCACACATGTACTGTGCATGTGCGTGTTGGCGTGTCTGCATGTGTGCGTGGGCTGTGTGTCATGCAACGGGCCTGCGTTCGCACCCCCTCGTCCCTTTCCACCGTGTGTTGAAAAACACCAGATTGCGCGCTGCCACACAAACGTTGACACACTACAGTTGGCTGCAGTCTGCAGCCAACTACTTTTAACTCTAATAGCATGTGTTTCGACACGTGGTGCAGCGGCAATTTCATAATAGACCCTTTTGCATGGACTCTCTCAGTCGCCATGACAACGTGACCTCAGCTCGCACCGGTCACCATGGCGATGTCCCCAACTGTACTGTAGACAGCTTTTTTTTAAAACAAAGGGATGGCATTGCCCTCTACTATGTGAAGCACACATCTCCTCACTCTAGCTCCATAACGAATCGAAATGCGTCATCAAATCCTGGAAGCGAATGAACTCGCTGGAAATTCTTTGAGTGCCATAATCATCTCTCTTTTTTTTTTTTTCGTCTTCAAACCTTGAAAACGTGACGCCTCTGGGCGATACCACATTTTCCCAACTGGCAGCTAGCTTCTGATTTGACGTTACAGCCCCTTCACACATGCCATATGCCATGTGCCTGGATACCTGGTCGCTACGGCAACAGTGTGGCACCCACACACGCAGATCTCCATCCCATCATCACCTTGGTCGCCATGGACACCTATTCTAATGGGACCTGGAGTGTTGTCGGGGGTGACCTATTATGTTTCAATAGAGAAGGAGGGGAGAAAAAAAGAGATAGAAAGAAAGAGATAGAGTGGCAGAACAGAGAGTCCATCAAAGATATGTGAGAGTCCAAAGAGTCCTGATAACAGCCTCAGTCTGGTGTGTCATCAGAGCGCAGAGAAGAGACAGCTGTTAATATTAATGCTGGTAGACTTTATACACGCTGCCCAAGGCTGAATGAATACTTGGAGCTTTATTGATCTGACAGCATGGACTGGATCTCTTCCTTTGGATCTCCCTATTTCCCTCCCAGTCTCCCCCATTCTCCTCCCTCTTCCCCTCCCACACGCTTCCTCTTTCCCCTGAATCCTTTCAATTCAATTTAATTCAAACGTATTAAATTCTGTCTCCAAATGGACATGAAGCTGCACTCTGCAACTGCACAAGGTAACCGTTTGAAAAATGTGAACTTGAATGCCCAGAAATCCTGTAAGGTGAGGTCAGTGAACTGCACACAGCAGCTCATGTTAAGCAACCAGCCGGTCTGTGATGCTTCATACCAAAGAGACCAAAGAGACGAGAGAGGAGATCTGACGTTGGTGAGTCCAGCTTCCTCTGGACGGAGACTCACTGATGTTTAGGAGACAGTTTGGATTTCTCTCTTAAGTTTTTATTCGTCACTTCCTGTGTGGAGAAGAGTTCCCACCAGTGTCCATACCCGCCACAGAAGTTTAGTTTGGGTAAACAGGGCGAATCTACGGCATCTCAAATAGTAGAGATGTTGCAGCCACACTTTGTGATTGAGGCTGATAAGACGGGTGGATTTCTACAGAACAATCTTGCGTAGTGCAGCTTTAATAAATGTCTCTCTCTCTCTCTCTCTCTCTCTCTCTGTGCAGTGGAGGGGATGAAGGTGGTGGAGATAGAGAAGTGTCGCAGTGACATCAAGAAGCTCCGTGAAGAAATGGCCTCCAGAAACAACAGGTCACAACAACAGCAGCAGAAAATAATTCCCTCTGCTCTGCAGGGGATATAAAAAGTATTCTCTGTTTTTGAAAACAGAGAAATATCTATCAGCTCAGCTCAGCTCGGTCAGCTGACAGCTCAGCAGTACACCTACTAGCAGACTGCAGGTGAACTGTACAGGTGAAGAGTATTTGACTGAGATTTCTTGTCATCCTGCAGCAGTTTCCTGGAAGACAACAAGAAGCTGACTCCTCGTCGGGATGTGCCCTCCTACCCCAAGGTAAGCTCCTCTGGAAATTTACCACCAAACATGTTCATTCTGTCGCTCTGCCTTTGTGTCTTTCCGACGGCCAGGTAAGCACGATGTCAGGCGTGCCAACAGGCTATAAAGGCCCCGCTCCCCACTGTGGTTCCAGGAAGTGTTTTTACAGTTCGGTCTTAGCATGGAGATTAAAAACGCTGGCTCACGGACAAGCACTTCCACAGAAAAGAATGAAAAAACAGTCAAAACAATTACATCCTGAAACTGCTGGTTATTGGTCACCACTGGCCACTATTACTCTGTTAAACATGATTGGTCAAGCCGCTTCCTGCAACCACAATGAACTACAGACCTGTTAAAGTTGGCCAGCTTTAGACTAGTGAGTTTGTTTTAGTCCAGCTTTCTGTTCAAAGACTAAAAAGCTTTATCAATTGTACGTGAAACCAAGCCACACATTGTCTAAGTTAATATAAGATGTGTTATCCTTATAGTCTGGGACAGTCCAGTTCATATGTATGGACATGAACATCTCTCTCTCAAAGCCATGAACCAGAGAGCTTTTGTTTATGGGGTTATCATGTATACAGTCTGGAGTGAATGGAAGATGGTAAAGGTGATGGGTAGAGAGACTTTTAGAAAAGTTTGTTGTGGATCCATTCAGTAAAAGTGAACAGTGTGATCAGGTAGGTTTGTCTCCAAATGTAGGTTACTGTGACTCAGTAAACTGTCTCCAAACTGTCTCCAAAACACTCTGAGTTGGAGCTGGAGAAGAGTCAGCTCAGTGGAAGGGTTTATCTGCAGGTGCATGCAGGTGTGTGTGTGTGTGTGTAGAGGTGTGCCCCCGAGCCAGGCGGAGGCGGACAGGGTTAACTGGGAGCTCTGTTGCCTGCAGTACATGCTGTCACGGCAGACCATAGACGCCCTCAGAAAGCCCGCCTTCGACGTCTGGCTGTGGGAGGCCAACGAGGTAAGACTGACCGCTGGCTGGACAAACCCGTCTCACCCAAAACACCCGTCTCTTTTCTCGTCCTGTCTCCCCCCCGCCTCCTGTCCCCGTCTGTCCTTTTGCCTATGTGTGTGTATGTCCTATTTGTGTGTGTGTGTGTGTGTGTGTGTGTGTGCATGTGTTTGTAGTACCATCTGTCTAAGGAGACAGTAGAAGCTCTCAGACAGCCCACATTCGATGCTTGGCAGTGGGAGCCTAACGAGGTGAGACAGACGAGATGAATCCATTGATTATTAGTTATTAACCAAGAATAGATTCTGAATTTATTGATCAATCTATCATTGATTAATTCATCCATTAATAATCAATAGATTCACTATTATTGATGTATTTTTTGTTCATTACTGACTCGTTTAAAGTCAGAGATGCTGTCTTGACTCCGAACACCAATAAATGTTAGAGACTAAAATAAAATTAAAAGAATAAATAGATGTGATGAAACAAATCAGAGGAATGAAGGGATTTGATGGAGACAGACATTGTGTCAGATTAAACTGTTAATCGTAACAGAGCTACAGCAGGTAAGGGGAACAAACACAGTTTAGGAGTCGGATGGGAACCTGGGAGACTCATAGGGTGGATCTAAGCCTCTCGGATTGAGATGCTTGGCGGTCGTAGTCCCACTTGACGTCGTTTTGTTTTTCAGAGCACCAATCTTGAAAATACACCTTGGAGACCTTGGTGCATCGTTAGCTGAACAGATCTGGTTGCGACCGTCCACCCTTTCCCACATTCACTGTGCAGTAGTTTCAATTCAGCACTCCCATTTGGCACGGCTAGCTGTACTTTATTGGTTGCTATGCCGTCTCTCTTGGCAACCAGGGAACTAGTTCTTAAAGTCTCTCTTGATTTTTCCTGTTTCTTTTCTTATGTATGTCAACCTTTTTGACCCATACTCATGCATCCCCGTCCCACCTGTAGTTACAGTAAGGAATGCCTTCTTGGGTATGAATGCTGTATCTAGTAAAGGGGAAGGTTTCTCTGTTTCCCCACACCAATACTTTACAATCATCAGCAAGGTGAAATTGAAGTATTATTAAATATTTTGAGCAACCAAGAGGGATGTGGTCCCTCTCCTCCCGTTTCAAATCACTGCTCGGATGTGCAGTGGGTAGTTTAGGTTTGGGACAGTGAGCTTTTTTTTGCTGTTGTCATCGTTTTTACACGGTTTACAATGGAGGCCAAAAAATAAACAGCCAACAGTGTGTTGACTCTCACTTTATCGTCATCGCTCCACCTACGCGTAAAACCTACAGCTGAATGCAACAAGCTCATGTTCTCTGGGGTTTGTTGAAAGGCATTCTGGGAAATGTAGGAAATCACTTACTGAAGTTCAAACGATTCAACAGTTTTGTTCCAAATTGAGATATCCATTTGACTCTTACTAACTGGTTAATAGCACAAATTTGGTAGTTTTTAAAGCAGAGTAGGTTGCATCCTGTACATATGACTAACCTTACTCTCATCATATCCATATGTGACTTATACAGGTCTTTGTTTTTCCAGATGCTGAGCTGTCTGGAGCACATGTACCATGACCTGGGTTTGGTCAAGGACTTCAACATCAACCCCATCACACTCAAGAGATGGCTGGTAAGACAACCACACCTGGATAAAACATTAGTGTTTGCAAATAATTCTTAGCTGTGTGCATCAGATGTGTGGTGCGCACTGCTTTGAGACATAGTGTTGCACATAGTGATGCACGTTGTGTGGCTCTTTGTGGTCTCTCTAGCTGTGTATTCACGACAACTACAGGAATAACCCCTTCCACAACTTCCGCCACTGTTTCTGTGTCACCCAGATGATGTACAGTATGATCTGCCTCTGCAGCCTACAGGTAATCAGCCGCTCAGCATCCTCTGTCAGTAGGACTGGAAACTCCGCCAGCGCCCAGACCAGGCAACTGGCCACGCCCCTTACTCAAAACCCAACGTCGTGTAGCTGCATTGCATGTTGTCTTTGAACAGACACACTCCAGTTGTCTTTTTAGGAACAGAGGGGCAAAATTGGATATGCTGGGGAAAGAAAGGAGGTGGGGGAGTTGGCGAGCTCGGGGGAGAAGGGATGCGAGGATGAGGAGGAGGAGGAGGTGTGACGAAGGAGAGATGTATGTCTGAAAAAGGAGAAGAAAAGCTTCTCCTCGGAGACGCTCCCTCGCCTCTCTTCTCCCTCTGTTGTCCGGGACAACTATTCACGGGAGGTTTAATTATCGCAGGCCTAATGGGGGATTATGAAGCATCCGCACCAGTGATGTGCTAATGAGGCCCCACACACACACACACACACACACACACACACACACACACACACACAGACAAGCACACACTCATGAATTAACTGTAATTGTTAACGACAATACATTATTATCATTGTAATTTTCCTTCCTTTCTCCCTCTGTCTTAATTTTCCCTCCCTCCTTCCTCCCTCTCCATCTTCCTCCCTAC
>OOFE01039935.1:6228-18434 GCA_900323365.1 Monocentris japonica | reverse complement strand
CAGGTAGAGGCTGCTAGAGGCTGACAGGCTGGTAGATGCTGACAGGCTGCTAGAGGCTGGTAGAGGCTGACAGAGGCTGCTAGAGGCTGGTAGAAGCTGACAGGCTGCTAGAGGCTGCTAGAGGCTGATAGAGGCTGATAGAGGCTGATAGAGGCTGATAGAGGCTGATAGGCTGCTAGAGGCTGCTAGAAGCTGACAGGCTGCTAGAGGCTGCTAGAGGCTGACAGGCTGCTAGAGGCTGGTAGAGGCTGACAGGCTGGTAGAGGCTGGTAGAAGCTGGTAGAAGCTGACAGGCTGCTAGAGGCTGACAGAAGCTGACAGGCTGCTAGAGGCTGACAGGCTGGTAGTGATGGTCTCGCTGGTTTACATGGTTTTCATAATTATACTAATATGATTTATTGATGCTAAATGATAGACGTAGCATCTTTAAATGCAGAACTGCCTACTTACCAATGGCTGGAATGATGTTCACTGTCTTCATGCTTGCTGTGGCCTGAAGGATGTTTTCAGGAAGCTCTTGGCCTCTGAAAGAACAATAGACACTTCGCTAACCAGCTCACATCGTAGCTTGGGTCCAAACCTTCCATCCACATTTCCATCCTTACTCCAGACTCGTTTCTCATTGATTTACACCGTTGGTACTTTTCCATACTTTTGAAAGATCTGGAGATATTTAAAATCATCATCCATACTTTGCTAAGCTGGACAGGAACCTTGTTGGTACTTACACATCTACCATCAACACTGACTCCCCCCAGTATCTGAGTCTGATGAGGTCCAGTAGGTACTGGGAATCAGGTGTGGGGACGTTCAGGGAGTCCACAATGTGAAGGCAATCCTGGAAAATGTACAAACCAGTTCAGAAAGACATCAACACCTCAACCCTAACCCACTACCAAGAATCATTCATCAAAAACTAGTACCAATTAGGCAAATGATATTTCTCAAACAAGATTACAGAATTAAACAAACAAAAAAATAAATAAATAATTTAAAATATTTTTTAACCAAAGTCTAAGCAGTAGCAACAATAACTCATAGAGGACCACATTCATTTAGTCAATATCTGGTATTAGTTGTTCCACATATGGTGGCAACAATGTGAGATATCCAGGTGGCAGTGGGTTGAAGAATCACTGATTAAACTTGATTCAACAAATTCTTCCAAAACATTCATGATATTTCACATTTTTGAGCACTGAAGAAGAAACAAATTGGGGAAACAGTTCCCACATGTATCACAATCATGACATCGGATATGAATGTCGCAGTTTCAAGTGAATTGTTTCCATGAAAAGGTTTCGGTCACCTGAGCCATCTTGGAGCTCAGCGCTACTTTGAGACCTTGGACTCGAACCTTCATGGGCAGCATGTAATAGTAGCTGGTCGGTCCCCGGGGTCCGTGAGCCACCCCACCTGAAACAAACAAGACACCATGACACTTAATCTGGATTTACCGGAACCAATTAATCCCCAGGGATCAATGGCTTCATTGATTAAGAAAGAAAGCATCTAAAGCTGATGATGCTTTTGTGGGGGAAAAAATCTTTTTGCGAATCAAATTCCAGGATTTTTCCAAGACTATTCCAGGACCAGTCTCCATCAGAGTCTCTGTTCTCTGTTGAATCTGTGGTGTGAATGTCCAGGTCTGGTTTCTGCTCCAACTATAGGACCGATACTATCAGGACATTTCTGATCTGAAGTGGATCAACAAGCAGCCAAGCTGAGACATTCAACATTTCACTGGTTGGAGGAAAAGATCAGCTACAACTTTTCCAGGTCTGCAAAACAGTATTTTTGAATTCCATGACTTTTCCACTGACTTTACCCTGATCCTGGCCTCAGAGGCGACAGAGGAGTCCTCCGTTGCCTTTGGGAAAAGCAGTGTTTTGGTGTGAATTCAAATTAAAAGCTAAATGATAAAACAGGAAAAAATACACAGCCGATAAACAAGAAGCTTATAAGAACATTTCACATCAAACCATCAAACTAAATCAAGCTGAGATGAAAGCGATAAGCGATGATAAGCGTTGCCAGTGAACACTCACCTCCTCTCCATAATGGTGATCTGATGCTTCCGTGGCGAGCTCGTCCACTTCCTTTCTGTTTCCATGGTTTCTTGCCTCCGCCTCGGACCTCCGACCTGATCTTCGTGTTGGCGTGGCTCTGAGGGATCAACACGTAGTTAGTTCCTGACCGCCCTGGTAGGATCCTCTCTGAGCCTCCCCAGCTTTCTATCAGTTTTTCCTGAAAAGTTTCTCCTCGTCCTCTGAGGGTCCGAGGTCGGGGGGTCGTGTGTCGTCATTTATTGTTGTCATAATGTGGCGTTGTGAAGCCGTTTGAGACTGTAGCCGTCATTAAGGGTGACACAAATAAAGTTGACTTGAAGAGAAACAGTTTAGCACAAGTCATTACTCCTTTGTAGCTACAGGTCTGCCTCGCTGCGTATCTGAGGAAAGACCCGTCAGCATCCAGACATTTATCTCACAGGTGACACACGGACCAATCAGATCACACTTACAATACGGCCGTAACTTCTCTGCCACATTTCGACGGCGTGAAGAATGTCGAGCCTGAGAGAGGAAGAACAAAACCCGTTTCAACCAGAGTTCCTTCACGTTCACCAGACCGACCCGTGACTGGACCAGAAGGTTTTGGTCGGTGTACAATAATCGCTAGCGGTGGCCGGGCGATGTCAGGGTTCCTACACAGGTTCAAGATTCCAGACCTTCATTTGTTGTTATGAGATTTAAAGATTTGGTTGTTCAGTATGACTTCCCCCCTACTACCTGCCGTATCGCTATAGAGGATTAGTCTTCATAGAGACAAAAGTCTGAATGTGTGATGTGTCATATATCGGGACAATACAACAATGTTCTGTACCAAACTTGATCAAGGCCTGGAAAATACCGCGGTGGTGCTGAACATCAGAAAATGTGTGTTCATATGTTCAGCAAAACTGAATGTTTTTTTCATGTTTTCCAGACTTTTCTGTATAAGTCACAAACATTTCAAAACCTGGAAATGACTGAATTCATTTCCAAACTTTTCTGTGTAAGAACCTGGTTGAGCCAAATCTCCTTAAACTGACAATCAGCATTACCTGATAAGCAGACAGATACTTTACTAATGGGTGAGGACCAACATGGCGTCCGCTTTACCTGGAAGCCACGGCGAAGACGTCGGGGTGCAGCTCAGTCAAACCCAGCGGTTCGCTCTCCGGTTCCTCCAGGGTCTCCAGCCACGTCTGCACGGGGCTGAGATGAGCAGGAACCGCAGCATCACACCTCCTGAGAACAGGCAGGGAACAACCTGGCGGAGGGGGGGGCCTCTCTGGAGGGGAGACAATCAGCTGTCTCAACCAAAACAGTTTTTAAAGAGACATTCAGTAATCTTTGCCCTCCACTGGCCTATCAGACACCAGTAGGAAGAGCAACAACATCGATAGAACTGAAGCCTGTGACAACCAGTCTTTGGTTTCGTTTTTATTGTTCACCGGGCAGTTTGACAATCCTGGGCTTTTATTAAAAGTAAGATGTCAGCCAGTCAGTATCGTGCAGCTCCGATATGATGAAGGGCCCTCCCTGACCACAGCTAGTCACCATGTGTTATTATTGTTAACGTCATCAGATGTCTGACCTGAGAAATCATAACAGTGTGGTGTGGAAGGATTTTACTCAACAGCTTTAGGGTGTCAGTAACACCCGCAATGAAACCTGCCTCACCCTTAAAGAACTGCTAACCTGCTTTCAATGGAGAGTTTTAGTGTCCGTGATGGTCTAAATGCTGCTTCAGAGGCTTTTTCACCCTGATGAGAAGAAAACTCTGGAGCAAATACTGAATAGTTGGAATTATATGACATGAAAATGGTCAAATTTAATATATTGGCTATTAGCAGCTTCAGTCCATAAAATATCGGTATCAACCTTCAAAAAGCCAAATCAGTTGACCCTTAGCAGCAGCTACATTCAGTCAACTAGGTTAGATCCATATGTCTGGTCGCAACAAGCTTCCAACTTACTTGATCTTGCAGGATCCACAAGATTAGGAGGGAGGAGTAAATTGGACGGTAGTGCACCCTCGCCAGAAAGCGATGAAGCAAACTGAAAAGAAGACTTAAGTTTAGTGTGAAACCTTCTCGTCCACATGACAGGTGCAGCAAGACGCCATGCTCACTGGTCACAAGTACATTTTCACTGGTTAAAATTACATTTGTGTGATTAGAACTAGTTGTGATGAACAATGTGGACTAGTCAGTATCACATTTTCACTAGTCCTAACTGATTCATACAGATTTAGATATTTTTAATGTTTTTTCTTGCTTGTGCTTCTTATTTTGTATCTCATCGTGTAGTCCAAAGACACGGAGTCCTCTGACTTAGTTACTAGTGAACTAACGGTACAGATGCCCAAACCCTTCTGACCAGTCATAATGTCATAACAGATATGTTGGGTTGGAATGACAGACGAGTGGTTTGAGGCTCCTCACCCTTTTAGCGACGCCTCTGCCACAAGCTGCCAGAGAAAAGCGAAGCATCTCGGTTCCGTTTCAGTTTCTTACACTGGTTAGCATTTCATTTCTTCAAAACTATTCTAGGAAAAACACCACAGGTTGGATCAAACAGCTACGGCTTGAAGGGAGTTGCTAGCGAGGGGGTTTATAGAAGCTAACTGTTTGCTCCGTGAAAGGTCATGTGGTGCTGCTGCTGTGTTGGCGCGTAGTGATGACGTCACGCACACACGGTGCTGCCATCCAGCGGTTCTGAGGCAAAAACAACGAGCGATTCAACGAAACAGGAAAGTTTAAACGGAAGTATGTGTAATGGATTTTGGTCTCTTGACTCAAAAAAGTTGTTTCACTCATTATTGTTGTTGTGAAAGTATGAGAAGAACGAAGAATGACTCCTGGGAGCAGACATTTTTAACTTTACACCCCTAAAATTGATGGTTGTCGTCCTCCCATACCTTCTTCAATCAGAAGAACTCACTTTCCTCTGATGTCAATTATCAGAAAAACAATCCTTTGGCTTCATAAAATAAGTCGTAACTTTTCTACCATATACTCAGAGGGTGATAACAAAATTAAGGGTTAGGGCTACATTTTATTCCACTTCAGTCTGATATTTAGAGGGGGGAAAACAAAAGTCACAACATTGTTTTTAATTGTAACTGTATTACTCATGAAATTGGAATTTGCTACATTACTCGTTACTGGGAAAAGTAATGACATCACTGTAGCGTGTTACCACCCAACATTGGTGCAGGAAAACAGTAATGGCTGGTGAACGTTTCTTAAATTATCCACAGTCTACAGTGAAACCCTGAATTTCAAATTTCAGTTTATAATAGAATTCACTTGCTTAAAAATGTTGAAGCAACAACCCATGTTAATATTACTTTAATTGAATTCATCGATACACAACAAATATTAAATATATACATCATACAAATGCTCATCATTACAATGTACACAGTAGCTTACATTTATGTAGAAAAGAAGTGCAAGTGTGCTGCATTGTAACAGATATTGTTCTGCATCATTGCAAGGGTACAGGCATGGTTCTATGTACAAAAAAAATCCCATAAATGAGGCATAATGTGACATATTTCATTAAAAAAATACAAGATTCAGCAGCATAAAACACAATAAATAAAACGGATATAAAGAGCACACTAAAAGAAAACATTTGGTCTCTTTTGGACCTTTCAGTGGTCTGAATCCTATATAAGATTGGAAAAAAAGAATGTTGATCCTTTTAGGTCAGTTTCATCTGGAACTTCAAGGTCCACATTTGGTGGATTGAAGTCACGCCTTCCAAGTGTGCTGAATTTATGGTTTGGCAATTTTTCATTTTGTGCTTGTTTGGGAAAAACAGTGACGTAGTATCCATCTGCATTGCCAGATACTTTTGAATCTTGAGAAACATTTGGTAAACGCATGCCACTAACAGGCTGCTTTATACTTTGGTGCTTTGATTGTGTATAAATGTCACCAGCTGGGATTTTTCTGTGATGTTTGTGATCCCTGAGGTCAACATTAATACCTGACGGTGAGATCCCATAACCCTGCCCATAATTATATTTGGGGACTGATGCTTTCCGATTTGGCCCACTCTGGACGCCTGGTATGTTTGGCATAGTGACATCCAGTTTTGAACCTCTGGCTTTAGGAACATGATCCTTTCCCGTGAAATCATCAATGTTGAGATCGGAACGATTGAAATCAATATTGTGGCCTCGAAGATCTACCCTTGGTAAATGAGAATCCACAAGAGGATAGCTTGACCTTGCTTTGGTCTTTGCTGACTTTCTATCTGTGTGACGCAATTTAACATCTGCATCAATGTCCAGGACAGGCATTTTCACATTTGCCCCTGTGATATCTGATCTACGCTTCTTATGGGAGGGCCCTTTGTACTTCAGTGAAGGAGCATCAGTGTCAAGCCCTGGAGCTTTGATATGAAGTTGTGGGCTCCGGATATCAGCTTTGGGCATGCTGAGGTCAACATTTGGAGAACTAACATTTGGACCTGTGACCTTTCCTTTCAAGTCTGGTGTTTTTATATTTGCTTTTGCATTTGGAGGAGAGATATCCAGGTTTGCTGCTCTCAGAGATGGACCAAAGTCAATATCAGATCCTGTCCCATTAAGATCTGGGCTTCCAAAGTGAGGCAATTTAAGGGAAGGAAGTTTGAATTTTCTGTCTGACAAATCAAAATCATTTTGGGGACCTTGGATGTTTCCTGAGGGACCATTCATGTCAATGTCTGGACCTGTAATTCCTGCTTTTGCTTTAGGGGTTGCAAAGTTCATGTCTGGTCCCTCCATGTTACCATTTATTCCAAGATCAGGAATGTTTACACTAGAAGCCCCAAATTTGGGCATTTTGGGGATTTTCAGTTTCCCTGAAGGAGAGCTGATGTCCACATCTGGTACATCCACATCAAATTTTGGGGCTCCTAGGTCAACTGCTGGCAAATCTGGAGAACCTACAGAACCCCTTAGATTTGGTGCTTTGAGGTTCAAGTTTGGTGTATCAATTTCACCTTTTGGCAGTGAACCAGAAAGCCCAAATTTAGGCATTTTGGGCATTTTCATCTGACTGGATGGAGCTTTTATATCAATATCAGGGACATTGATCTCAGCTTTTGGTCTCTCTAGTGTTGGTACTCTTAGTCTGCCTGATGGCATATCCAAACTGACATCTGGATCATTGAGGTCCAGTTTGGGGCCTCTGAGATTGGCATTAGGCAAATCCAAATCTGGCAAATTAATTCCAGGGCCTTTCAATTTAGGCACTGAAAGATTAAAGTCTGGTGTTTTTACTTTTGGTCCAGAGAGACTTAGGTCCGGCATATTTAAACTTGGCATTTTGAATTTTCCTTTTGGACTGTCAACATTTGGGATATTTAGGTCAGGTCCCTGTAGGTCGCCATCTATGTCAACATTGGGGCCTTTTGGGCTCGAGATATCAAATTTAGGCATTTTAAGTCTTGGCATTTTGAACTTTGCTTTGGGTGAACCAATGTTCACATCTCGTGTATTCAAATCTAACTTGGGAGCTTTAAGGTCCATGTTTGGTAAGTCCATGTCAGGGGCATCAATTCCACCCTTTATCTTTGGTGGTTTGAGACTCAAATCTGGTGTTTTCAGATCTGTATTTAGATTCAAATTTGGTCCTTTTGGTAATGTGGCATCAAAATTTGGTGACTTGAAGTCAGGCAATTTCAAGTTCGGTGTTCTGAATTTTCCTGATGGTCTGCCAAACTCAACATCTGGCATTTCTAAACTACCATTGGAACCTTTGAGGTTGACATTTGGGCCATCTAAGTTGCCATCAATGTCAGGTCCTTTCAGGCTTGGGAAGTTAAATTTTGGCATCTTCAGTTTGGGCATTTTGAACTTTGCTTTGGGCGAACCAATGTCCACATCTGGAGTATTTACATTTAAGTTGGGAGCTTTAAGGCCCATGTTAGGTAAGTCCAAGTCAGGGGCATCAATTCCACCCTTTACCTTTGGAGCTTTCAGACTCCAATCTGGTGATTTCAGATCTGTATTTATGTCCAAATTTGGTCCTTTTGGCAATGTGCCTGAAAGATTAAATTTGGGCATTTTGAGTTTACCTGAGGGAGCATCAATATTCATGTCAGGAGCATTCAAGTCAAAATTTGGTTTCTTTAGTGATGGCACTTTGAATTTACCTGAGGGCCCATCCAACTTTATACCTGGCCCAGCAAGGTCTAGTTTGGGTTGGTTCAGGTCCATCTCAGGCAAATTCAAATCTGAAGAACCAATAGCACCTTTAAATTTGGGGGCTGAAAGATCAAAGTCTGAAGTCTTTAGCTCACAATCAGGCCCGTTCACATTTGGTCCTGACAGTCCAAAATCTGGCATTTTAAAATTCGGCATTTTGAATTTTCCTGATGGACTTCCAATATCAGCATCAGGCATTTTCAGCTCTGTCTTTGGACTTTTGAGATTGAGTGATGGTGCATCAATGTCAAACTCTGGCTTTGACAAATCTGCATTAAGACTACCTGAAGGCAATCTTAAGTCTGGTCTGTTTACATCTCCATCTATGCCAATGTTTGGTCCTTTTGGACCTGTTAGGTCAAAACTGGGCATTTTCAGTTGTGGCATTTTGAATTTTCCATTGGGTGAACCAATGGTCACACCTTGAGAGTGTAGGTCTAAATGAGGAGCTTTGAGATCCATGTTTGGTACATTCATGTCAGGAGCATCTATCCCTTTTATCTTTGGGGATTTAAGAGTTAGGTTTGGTGTTTTCATGCCTGCATCGATATCCAAATCCTTTTTCCTTGGTAATGTGCCGAAGAGTTTAAATTTTGGCATTTTAAGCTTACCAGAGGGAGCACCTGAATCAAGATTTAATTTACCCGAAGGCATATTAATGTCCACATCTGGGGCATTAAGGTCTACCTTGGGGTCTTTGAGATCAATATCAGGCAAGTCAATGTCTGGGGGGCTAATACCCTTTTTAAACTTAGGAGCAGAAAGATCCAAGTCGGGAGTTTTTAACTCATAGTCAGGGCCTTGAACTTTTGGCCCACGCAGCCCAAAGTCTGGCATCTTCGAATTTGGCATTTTGAATCTTCCAGTTGGGCCTCCAATATCCAGATTGGGTTGTTTAAGGTCAGTTGAAGGTCCATTTATGTCAACATTTGGTTCTGCAATTCCAGTATTTAACTTTGGTGTGGCCAAGCTTACATCTGGTCCCTCTAGAGAGCCGTTAATGCCTGAGAGACCAAATTTTGACATTGTGAACTTCGGTACCTTGAATTTGGCTGATGGGGCTTTGATGTCAACTTCTGGAGTGTCAATGTCTAATTCTGGTGCTTTCAGGTCACCTTTGGGCAGATTTATATCAGATACATCCATCTCACTTTTGATCTTGGGTGTTTTGAGACTTAAATTGGGTGTTTTAATATCAACATCACTATTCAGATCTGGCATTTTGCCTGAGAGCCCAAATTTGGGCATCTTAAATTTACCAGATGGGGCATCCACATCTAAATCTGGAGCTTTAAGGTCAATTTGTGTCTTGCAAGGCACTTTGACTTTACCTGAAGGCATGTCAATGTCTGGACCATTGAGATCAAGATTTGACAGCTTAACCTTTTGTAATTCTGCATAACTGGAAGGATTATCCATGTTCAGGTCAGGGCTTTTTAGTTTTCTGGAAGACATGACACTGATTTCACCTGAGGACACATCTGTGCCACTTATATCTGGTGTCTTGATGTCACATTCTGGACCACTTAAGGCGGGTCCAGAGAGACCCAGGTCTGGCAGTTTAAATTTCGGCATTTTGAATTTCTTGTCTGTTTCTCTAACATCCACTTTTGGAGCACTGATGTCAAAAGTTGGGCCACTGACATTTCCCTCATGTGGATTTATCCCTATGTCAGGAATACTGATATCTGGACCTCTTACATCTAAGTGTGGCTGTTTCAGATCAGCTTTGGGCAAAGCCATATCAATGTCTGGAGCACTAAAAGTTCCACTATTCCCCAATCCAATTTGAGGTCTTTCAAGATTTGGCATTTTCATGCCAACTGACAGACCTTCAATGTTTGGCACTTTTGAAACAGCTTTGGCGGTTACATTTGGACCCTCTGGTAGTGTCCCTGAGAGTTGAAGATCTTGGCCATTTAGATCTGGATTTCTGGCATGTACATTGTCTGAGCTCAGTGTCTTTGTTTGCAGAACTCCAAAGTCCACTCCGAGGCGAGGCAACCTGTAGTCATCTTTAAGGCTGAGCTTGGATGAGTATAGTGAAGTTCGCTTAGCTTTCAACTCTCCATTCATGAAGCCTCCCTCAGCACCAAGGGAGTCTTCCTTCATGAACTTCTTGATTTTGCCATTATAGAGTCTGTTGTAGGAATCCTTCAGCATCTGGAAAGATAAGCCACAGCTTGGTGAAACATTTGGATTTCACTATGATGTATATAATTGGTCAGTATTTCCTCTGTAATTGTTTTGGTTTTGTTTCCATGACAATCCGGCAGCACAAAAATTATTCTTCTGGATTTGGTGTTATATTAAACAAACTATTTCTACACATTACACTGATATATTTTCTTTTGATTCAAATTCAGTCCAATTTCTCAATTTTGTTATTCTTTTCACATTTTAGCTGTTGTGCTACATGAATGTAAATAAATAAATTCTGTTCTCAGTTCTATTTGACTCGATGAGAAACGTATTCCACCTACCTCCCCTGGAGTCTTGGCATATTTGTCTAAATTTCCAAGGCTCTTGCTCAAGTTATTCTTGGTGAGGACTTGGATCTTGTCGTCAAACGGCTCCATCAGCTTCAGGACTTTCAACACCTCCTCTTTTGTCAGTTCGTCAAAATTAATCGCGGCCCCCACAATTTCATCCCCTAGAAAGGAAAAATCATGTATCCATATAAAAAAAACATCATTTAACAAGACATTTCTTGGACGCTCTTATCCAAGGCCAACACAGTACCATACATGTGTGGGAATCAAACTCCTAATGCTGGTGGTGTCGCTTTATTATGTGAACTCAGATTAACCAGATTAAGCATCAAAGCAACCATTCCAGACAAGCTTTTAACATTCAGGTGCTCCCAGAAACCTTATGAAAACTATTATGTGTTATTTTCACTAAGATCTGTGAAATTCTGGCAGAATAGCCAAATTAACTAACTACTAAACTCAAAACTTTGTATTTTACTTTCAAGACAAGTCAAGTACACTACCTAAAAAAGGTGCAGTAAAAGCTTGAGGATCATACCTTCCCTGAGTCCCTGACTGGCTGAGGAGTCATCGTCGATGCTGGAGATAACCAGTTCACCCTTCTCTGATTCCTCCAGCGTCAGGCCCTGTGAGAGGCTCCTCCCTCTGCGGTGTGACAGCTGCAAGGAGGTATTTGAAAATGTGGTTTAAGACAGTAACAATCCTCTATAGTTGGAGCTCTGAAAAGCAACTCTCAGAATATCATAGTCTTGTAATCAACAAACAATCCGTCACCGTTTCATACCATGATCCTTGTGTTGCTGTCTCAGTGGCATAGAAGAATTCACTTTGCATTAAACCTACAGAAGGACAGAACAGAATAAAATGTTTACACAATAGATGCAGCTATTATAACATGTAACATGCTATTATAACATAATATAACTCTATATGTGTAAAATATAGTTATATACACTATACACACACTAACAACTTCAAGTCTTTCCATGAAGTATGTGGACCAGGTGAATCCAGGTAAAAGCTCTGACAGCGGTTTCACCTATAATCCAGTTCAGATATTATGGGAAGACGTAGATGACATGGAGGTAACAGGATAGTGGAAGATTATTAGAACATTTAGAGGTATGGCTTCAAGTATAGTTTACCTTCCTCCACTCATATGTACGACACTGACTGTGCAGACTAACAGTAACAATGGGAAAGAGAGCGACAACCTAACCAACCTAAATCACCGGTATTGTCCTTTAAGGTTTGAAACAATCGAGTCATGGACCGTGCAAATCAGAATCAGAATCAGAATCTGGTTTATTGCCAAGTAAGTTTACACATAAAAGGAATTTGCCTTGATCTGATGGTGCAACATTTAACAGAAGAAAAACAAGTCAAAAATATAAAATCTTAAAAAACAAATTCACAATAAATTATAAAAAAAAGACAAAACATAACAAGACAAAAGATGCG
>OOFE01039897.1:0-11918 GCA_900323365.1 Monocentris japonica | reverse complement strand
CTTTGCCGAACACGGCTTTTGCTCTGTCAGATATCACGCACGCACGCGCGCATGCGCACACACACACACACACACACACACACACACACACACACACACACACACACACACACACACACACACACACACCAGAGGGCCTCATTGTCCTCAGGGTCACACTGCCAACATGAGAATGCTCAAAAAGAGCAGTGGAGACATTTCCAAAAGCCCAGACCTAGAGTTAGGAGGCTCTATTCTAACACGTGATGCTGAGCTGTAGATATATTTCACCATTTATGACAACGTGACAGGACTTGAGTTGATTCTGTCTTCTTCTTCTTCTTGGGTAGGTTTGCCCACAAGCCCTTTGGAGTTTATTCAGCTGCACAATCTTTTTTGTGTGTTTGTGAAAGCTGTCTAAATCATACATTTAGACATTCTGAAAGGAATAAAACTGCCTGCTGTGTTTGGGTGATACCTTTATAGTAGCATTTATTATGACATTTCTGGGAATTATCTTTCGCAATTTTCTGGAGATGAGCTTTTGACATTTGTTCTGAATTCTTCTGCAGCATAAGCTGTCTGCTATTGCCGCACTAAACTGAACATAATAGCATGGCCGAGGCTAGCCTTGTACAGACAGGAAGACAAGCAACTTCCCCTGTTTCATATAAATGGGCTACCAGCGGTCTGCCTGACTTCACCACCACATACATTGACTGAACCTAAAAGAGAAAGGGCCAAATGTGCACACACCCACACAAATGTAAACACACTCACACATACAATGGAGCTCCTCACGACATTCTCCTTACCCACACTAAATTAATCGTATTTTGATCAGTACTTAGCATGCCATTGAGCATTTTCAGACAAGCCTTTCTGCACCACTGAGATCCCTGAGCAGGAAATGCAATCTGACAAAATATACATTCACGCAGACTGGGGCTTTTCCAAGAAATGTAAATGCAACCAATTTGGGTTTGGTAAAAACGACATTATGAACAAGGTTAACTCAGTTTGGTGCTTAGGATTAGGATCTTTTTTTTTGGCCACATAACGAAATCAGCTCTGACAAACTGACATGTTCCATTGTGTTCTTTTGCAAACAGCACCTTATGACTTAAAAGATGAGTAAACCCTCCAGTCATCATAAGGCAAACATCCACCAATATAAACAAGAATCAATTATATTTTCCAAAAAACACTGATTGGGGTATTTTTCCTTAACAGAAACGATCCCCATGTCTCCATACGTTTTATGCACTGCCTATGGCATGTACTATGAATTTATGTCAAATATTTATGTCAGCCTAGAAAGGTGCATCAACAGAATTGAGGAAGGTTTCCACTACATGTCTGACAATAACATGTTATGAAGTTCAGAACTGATTACTGGAGTAACCAAATAGGAATTACACTTAGAGTCTGGCTCCTATCTGGTTTCTTAGGAACACCTGCCAACGCCTTTTGAAGTCAATGTAAATACATCAAACAGCAATAACGTGGGCATTGGGGTTGCCAACAAAGGGTTGCATTGTAGCCCAATGTCAAATAGCAGTAGCCCAGTTGGCCTGCTCAGTGGATGGTAATCCACCAGGCTCTGTCCACACTGACCTCTAAATCTGTCAACTGCCCGCCCCGCTTAGTTGAAAGCAAACGACAAATGAAATGATTAAAAAAAAAAAAAACATTTCACGCAGGAAGCACAAATGAATGAAAAGGCTATTCCGTTCAATTGCTCCGAAGGCAGTTGCAATAATGTTTTTGTCATTGCATAGCAGCACGTCAACTGGAGCAGCGCTGGCAGGATCACTCAAGTTGCACAATAGGGAAGTTAAGAGCCAGGAGAAAAATAGGTTGCTATAAACCAGCGTGGAAAATGACAACAAAATGACAACCTTGTGAGCATCACCCCGTAAATCTGGCCTTGAAATTAGAGTAAAACGAATTGCGTTTATTAAACGGTGGAGTTTATGTAGCCTGTTTATTAAGAGCCACATAAAAAAACACGATTCGGCTGAGGTCTTGCAACCTTTATTATGTAAGACATGTAAGAAATATACTGTTATCCAAGGGCAAGTGAATGGAAATTTCCACAGAATCCTTGAACGATATCTTAAGATTGCTTTGCTTGCACAGACTAACCGCAGCATTCAGCAATAGAGATGGGCCATTAACGCAATGGCTTTGCAGTGAGACTACAGCGCCGACGGTCTAACTTTCACACTGAGGAGAAAATGTCGAATATCGATAAAGAAAAAAACAAAACAACTGCCTAATCAATCGGGACGTGGTGCCAAATGCGTATCGACCGTATAGGACTCATTGGGCACATGGTAAAATCGCCTGTGTCCAAGTCAAGTTACTGAACGTCACGGCTCGAGCAATAAGAGCAGGCTGGCGAGCAATAAGGGCGCTTACACTCGACCGAGCCCGACTCATCTTTTTGAGAGACGGGAAAAAAGACGAACGCGTCACCAAAATGGAAAACACCATAGGTAATCTATAACAAACAACACACGGTATGTGAATATTTAGTCGCAAAATTCGTCTCTTACCGGCAAGTAGTTTTTCCAAGTCGGTTTTTAGATGCCGTTTCTCTCCGCCTGCTCGTTCACGGCAGTGTCAAATTAGCCTGAATTATAACCAGGTGTTCCGGTGGTTTGTTTCAAAATAAAACGCTAAATGACGAGCGTGCGTACCAATGGTTGCCTGAATAACGCGATGCTTTTGCATTGAAGATAAAATTGCTATACTTCCGGCCTCACTCTGGCTGTCTCTGGCTAGCTTGACGCAGTTCTCGTTCACGACCTCGTTCCAATATGGCACAAATGGCCACTGCGCATGTTCTGCCGCCTATATGCCTCTGAGCCCGGCTACATCACACTGCCGACTTCCATGTTCACACACAATAAAATATAACACGTCCAAAAATCAAGACCAACATTTCTAACATGCATAACAATAAAAAAACAGAGTAACGTTCACTTTCTATTTGGTGCTATTCTTACAGGGGATATTTTGACCTGCTCAGTCGTTGAGAGGTTTTATTTTGTCCAATCCCCAATGGATTCAATACTTAGTTAATGGCTGAACTAGAATAGATTGCACATATAATCGACCCACTTTCGACAAGTGGCATTCATTGCTATGAAAATGCAATTCGATTTGTTATTGACGGAAGAAATGCCGCGAGTTGCTACATTTCCATTCACTGGAATATCTGGCAACTAAATAAAATAGCTAGACAATGTGCAAGCCAATAGATTGAATGGGCCACCACTTTTTAAATAAATCACTAATGAGAAAACATAATGATTGGATAAGAAATGAATATCTCACTCCTGGCACTTCACACATCATGTCGCACAACCTCACTGACCAAGAGCACAAGTGAAGATTTTTGGGAGAGAAACTGCTAGAAATATGCATTGATATTGTGTATGCAAAATGATCAGTGTGCCTCTTATCTATTAGAAACGTGTTTTCTTTGTGAAATAAATGTAGTTCGCGTGTTGGAAAGCGTTTCCAAGATCCTATAAGGCTAATCCGATGTCTGAAACAGGTTTTGCCGTTTACTTGAATCATGTAAGCTTCTGCTTCAGATAATCCCCCACAATAGACCAAACCTTTGGATGCTTATAACAATAGAAAAAAAAATATCCACATGTCCTGCATTCGCTGAGATGGAAATAATTCAATAAATTTGGGCTAAAGACAACCGATCGGAGCTTGCCTCAATAGTGGAAACACTCCGAGAGGCATGAATAAATCAAAAGGGGGCAGGCGTTTAGCCCCAAATTCATTCAATAATTTTATTTGTTTAAGTGTTGGTGCAGGTCTTTCTAGACGAAGACTATAAAACTAGTCAGCAGTTAGGCTAAGAAAAGCAGATATATTTTTAGCCTGGATTATTTCATGGATTGGATTATTTCATGGAACAAACAGTTGAGCAAGCATTTTATTTTAAAAAGGTCTACAACTTTAAAGCTGCATTGTGCAAAAAGGCTATTTACATCTAGGCAAATTGGCTTTCGCAACAATTTGAAGAGGGTTATTGCTCAAGTGTGGGCCACGGGTTGTTGCACCATTTTGAGGGATCTGCTCACTTTTCAGGTCCTGCAGATCTACGGGGCATTGGAGTGGACGGAGGACGAGGACAGGACACAAGCCGTGCGCACTGCAGGAATGTCTCCTCGCTTCTCCCCCACACAATAAACGGGGAGGTGCAGTCATACTACTTGACCCCTAGATGGCACTAAAGTCTGGTACCTCTCTTAGAAAATTCCTGTAGTACTTCTTCTTCTGGCATTCATATGGTACTTGATTTAGGTATCACACGGCAACCCGATGCTAAGGTAATGTACTGCAGACATTACCACATGAAAAACAACACAGAGTACCATACAAGCACCATAACGCATTCGACAGGAAAGTGGTAGTGGTCAGAAATAGTCCTAGGACTAGGATCAAATCCTGCCAAGACTTTCTGTCCTGTGCCCAACTCTTTCACCTTTACTACTTTCCCACTGTGTAAATAAATAATTAAAAAAAAATCATATGGTAAAACAATCTTAAGTTGAAATTGTCCCAAAAACACATAAAACCATAAATACCACAGCGTAATTATTACAGGAACAAAATTACTTCCTATGTCATGTGATACTTTTTTTGGTAAGGGTTCCCCCATTCAAAGCCAAAGAGATACAACTCTGCAAAAAACCCAAAATGTAAGTTAAAGGCACAACAATTCAAAGGCAGGTTCCTGTACGTGGACACTGGTTGACAAGAATTTAGAGTTTAAATGAATTTATTTATAATCAGATGTAAAATATAAGGAGAGTAAAAAAGTACACCCATAACTCACTGACAGTTCAGGGTAAGATGCATATTAATTTCCATATACAGCATTATTTTCATGTTAAAATACCTACATTCAAGTAATATAGCACATTTCAAAACCCCTATTCTTACATTTAAGTGTCCCTCCTCCCACACAGAATTATATCCTTCAATACAAACATATAGTACCATACCATTGCTGCAACTCTTTCCAGTATGTCTGATGCAGTCCCAAATTGCTGTGGTGAAACATGTCAGGAAGATCAAATAATAAATTGCTTGTACTATGTATCAGTTGGATGTACAGCATGAGAATTCACACCTGTGGTGCACAAACTAGGACAAGGTGACTGTCAAGAGCCTGTAAAGAGCCACACTAAACAAAAAAAAACCCCAAACAGATTATCTTGTATGATTATCTAAGGAAATGTGAGGCTCTGGGGCCCGCCTGCATCTCCAGTTTCTCAGGACAGTGCAGTAGGTGAGAAAAAATTTCATTGCCACACTGAACTCACATCCATTCGGAGGGATTTCAATTCACCCCGCCTTTCGTATACTTAGAAATCTTTCAGTGCCACCTACATCTGGCTGGCTGGGTCATCAACCAGGGATTCATTCACTGGTGGACAAAGTTATAGTTAAGTACAGTAGCACCATTTGCATCTAAAAAATGCCTGCACACGCCCACATACTCATATGCATGTGGTAACACAGACACAAGCATACACAGACAGGATGTGAGAGGCACACAGTAGGCAAAGCACACAGAGCTAGAGTGGATCTGTACCACTGAACTCTCTAAGCTGTGTGTGCATGTGTGGGTGTGCATATGTGCATATGTGTTTAACAAAATAAGGGCAGCACACTTGAGCCTGTGTTTTAAAATTTCAAGGTACAGTACATTGTATGGATTTATATATATTCAAGGTGATCACAAAAAGAGGACAGAAAAAAAGAAAAGAAAGAATGCTTCATTGGCTACCTCCCCCCCAACAGTGATTAATGTAACACTGGTTTCTTAAGTGTCTCCCTTAATTTCCTGGAGGTTTATATATCTTTACAATTGGATAGTTGAGGTGGGGATATTGGCTTAGACACCAAGCAAACATCCTGGCATCCTTTCTTGTATCCTTTCATTTCAACCTATGTTAGAAGGACTAGAAACGTCATAGCAGTGATGAGACTGAACCCTCCTATGTTCTTTTAACCCATCCAGTAGAACTTAGATCATATAAAGAACGGTATAGGATAGGAGGCCATTTTGGAGTGCTGTGCTATGACTGTTTCCCCAGGGCAGCCATTTTGGCTCTTCATTTGTCTAGCATACGCTCCAATTTGGGGTTGATGAAGGAGAAGCCAGCGAAAGCCGCCTGGTCCATGGAGTCGATGAGGTTCTTGTCAGCGTGGGAGAGGCGTGGCTTCTCACTGAGGAACTCCCGGTCAAAGTTGCTGCAGTCATTGGGGGCTTTCTGTGGTTGGCAGAATAGGAATATCAGGAGAATAACATGTAGTGTGCTGAAGTAATCACCAACTTGCATGCATGAATTGATATGATTTCAGGTACTCATTAGTTTAACAGAAACAAGATGACAGGCTCGTACCACTTTGGGCTTGAAGGGGGGTTCTATCTCCCTCTTCTCCAGTGCTGGCCAGTTGATAGTCCTGAAGAAGGAGTGTGCACGGATGTTCCCCACCACACCTAACCTGCGGCTGGGGTCTCGCTCAAACAACTGGCGTGAAGATAGGGAAGGAAGACAACACATGCTGACAGTGTGAATAAAATATTTAATTTACACAAACAGCAACAGCCCAGTCATGAAGGTGTGGACCGGTTTTTTAACCTTTATATAAGGAGAGACTATTGTTACATCAACTCCCTGGCATACGTACTGTATATAATGCAACATATGACATCAAGATGAATATAATGTGAATGCTTTCTTGGCGAGTGTGAGAGAAAGTGCCCTTGATGGTGCATGTATCTTGTTATCTTGTTTGTCGCACCTTCTCAAGTAGGTCCTTAGACTCCTTGGTGATCCAGCGAGGGTAGTGAGGGACGTCCATCCTGATGGACTCAAACAGCTCGTCCTCATCATCACCTTGGAACGGCGACTGGCCAATCAGCATCTCATACACTAGCACACCAAATGACCACCAGTCCACTGAGAAGGTATACTTCTGACCTAGCAGGATCTGAGGATAGACAGATGAACAAAGACCAGATCAGAGGTAAGAGAGCACATCAAATCATGTTTGAACCCATCCTGAAACACCTAATCTCATCCAGACATACTAAATACAAAATAGGGCCCAAACCATATATCAGTCTGCCAATATTGGCCACATTTTCTTCCCTATTAATAAAGCACCGATAAGAACAGCACAAAAATGGGCAAGAAATCCCAGAATATCTATATTTTTTAGCATTCTGGTTGAGAATTATCAGTAATGAACCACAAAATCTAACCTCTGGTGCAATGTAATCCGGTGTCCCACAGAAGGTGGTGGCTCTGGTCTCTCCAAATACATTCTCTTTACACATGCCAAAGTCTGCTATCTTTATGTGTCCGTCCCTATCCAGCATCACATTGTCCAGCTTCAGATCTCTGGGAGAAGAGAGAGGGATACAACATATAAATACAGCATATGTTCAGGTCTCTCTTGTTATATTTGAATCTATGTAGTCTAATGTGAAATTCTATTCCAGTCTGCTTTGCAGTAGTTACAGGTGGAATATAGACATGATCAAGACCAGTACAGAGTGGTTGTTGGGTCCTACCTATAGATAATGCCTTTGGAGTGGAGGAACTGCAGTCCCACTATTATCTCAGCGCCATAGAACCTGAAAGATGAGATGTGCAAAACAACTATTGAACACAATGTTATTGCAATTAAACCGACATTCATAACTCATACAATGAAGGTTATGGGCAGTCCATTGTTGGAGTTGGCAATTACACTGTTGCTCAAGGCCAGTGAGTATAGAGTCGTCCAGTATACTCACGTGGCTCTGTTGAGATCGAAGCGGCCTTTGTCCTGGATGTGGAACATCAGGTCTCCTCCGTTCAGGTACTCCATTACAAAGAACAGGTGCTCCTGGGCAAACAACACATTGTTGTCAGTTCACTATATTATAGACAAATGAACATGATGAGCCATACAGAGTTTAAGAGAGAGCGAGAGACAGTATGAGAGTGACAGAGAAGGAGTAGAAGAGAGTAGATTCAGAAGAAGGGTGCTAGGAGTGGGGGAGGGGTGTTTTCCAACAACTATGGTCAACAGGCTATCCTCTTTGAAGCAGGGCACCCTTCCCTGGTGATCTAGTGGTTAGGATTCAGCGCTCTCACCGCCGCGGCCTGGGTTCGATTCCCGGTCAGGAAATGTATTTTCATACCTTACTATGAGAGACGTGTGTGTGTGTGCTTACTTTAGTCTGGAAGGTGGAGTAGAGGTGTGTGAGGAAGGGGTTGTCCCAGGCCAGAGCCAGGACTCTCTTCTCCACCATGGTGCACTCCACATCATCATCCATCAGAACCACGTCTTTCTTCAGAACCTTCACCGCAAAGTACTCCCCTCGCCCCTTCAGCTCCGCCAGCAGCACCTGCAGCGTCAGAGCCGGTTATGGTGTGTAGTTCTCTCAAGTGATCACACTGATTTCTGAGTACACTTGTAACAAAAAAAAATTTAAAATGATTTAACAAAGACCAAAGAGTATCTTGTGAAAGTGATTTGACCCAGCAAATTTGGAAGAAAAATGGAAGAAACCTTGGCTGGGGCAATTCAAAGGGGCACCCGCGTGCTGGGTGTGCAATGGATGCCAGGATAAAATATAGTGCAGGCCATGTAGTTCTGTGTGTATAGTTCAGTCGGATAGTTCAATATCCTATAGTTCGGTGTACGTAGTGCAGGCCATATATGTCAGTGTCCTGAGCAGACGCCAAATTGAGAACGTTGAGAACACACGTCTCACCATTATAAAAATGTTATATGAATATATGAAAATGTTATGAATAACAGCCTATCCCATTTTTTCTGGACCTTGAGTCAACCTCATCTACCATGATCAATTTTATAGTCTGCAAAGCTGTTTGTTGAGGGCCTACAGTTTTTTGCCATTTTCTTGTGAGAACAAAAGATGTAAAACAGGCAAATATGGGACATTTCAACAGCCATTTAGGGTTATTTGTGGAAGGTAATGTTCATGTGCAGATCTAAAATTCACGTACAGACAATATCAGGACAATTGTTATTTACAATGAGATACATGTGATGCCAGTGACGTAGGCAGGGTTCATAAGTCCAACATATTTTAGTGTACCCATAGCTTTTCATTTAGTGATAAATTTAGGAGCGGTTTTATACATGAGGACCATGGGGCCTACCTTGCCAAAGCTGCCTTTGCCCAGCACTTTGTGGAACACCAAGTGGTTGAAGGTGAGGTGTTTCTGCAGGGTGGTGCTTCCAGGTGGGGGCAGGGCTGGACTCGAGCCCTCACGGACCTTTCCATTGCCTGCTAAAAACACACGCATACAGGCACACACAGGCACACACACACACACACACACTGAGTAAATATGCAAACATCAATGCAAACATACATGCAAACTCATACGACAATGGACGAAGATTTGAGAATGTCAACGAAGTTGTATGGACAACCAACAAGAACACCATGCAGGTTTTAGCTCTAAAGATGAGTGCAGGTTGCTGGTTTTGACGATTTCATATCAACCAAAGTGTATTGTAATGGGCTACAATGAACGCTTCTTACCACTAGGGTCTACTCCTGCATTTTGGATGTCTTGGTAGATCCCTATATCTGCTGCATTGGAGTCATCAGGCTTCTTAATGGATTTCTAACCAGGAAAAATGGCTTGTTAAAACATTTTCGACAATGTACATGCATGATCAATAATCTCCCAACATATTCTAATACTGACTGGTATACAACTAATACATATCTTCATATTCCATGAAAACTGAGTGAACCTGGGTGACTTGTAAGAGAGCCTCTGCCAGTAGTTTCTGGTTGATTCCACACAGATTGGCCACTTTCTTCTGACAGTAACTATGGACGTTCATGCCGCAATCTGGTCAAAGGTATGAAAGATAGATTAGACGTGGATCATGGAGAGAGGGAATAGTGACTCATCAAAAGGGTGTGAAAGAATGGCATGGCAGGAGAAGGTAATATTAAGAAGTGATATTACAAAGAAAGTCAAAATGAAAGTGGTATAATCAAAGAAAAAAAGAATCAATACACAGGACTCACCTTCACATTTAAGGCCTTGTCTGTATAGACCCCACAGCAGGCTGCCGCAGTGGTCACAGAAGGTGGGGCTCTTATAGTTATAGTACTTGAAGCGGTGTGGCATATCAATCTTGAAACGCTCCTTTTGGAACTGCAAAGACACACAGAAATACAGTCACTATTCTGAACCCAAGCTGGAGACGTGGGGCTACGGGATGTTAAGGAGCCAACGCATGCTATACACTTAAGCACACGTCTCTATTGATTTCTTGGACTCGATGACCTGATGTCTGATAGAAACGATTATTGACCCTGCCTGAAACCTGGGTTTGGCCCGGTGTGGGTAGATCTTTCACTTGGATTGTTGGAATCCTACCTCTGTGGTAACAAATGTTGAATTAAAAGAAAATTATTTATTGTTTAGATCATCATTTTACTGGAGACAACCTCAATACTAATACTAATAATAATAAAAATAATAATAATACATTTTATTTGTATAGCGCTTTTCTAGGTACTCTTTACATTAAAATCACATAGGATAATACTCTCCTCCAACAAGGCAAGGAGGGAGGATGCAAGGTTGCCTGGAACAAGCCCCACTGAATCCCTGTTACACCCACTTTTTCAAATCTTATTTGGTTCCAGGCAAGACTCAAGGATCCTGGGAAAAGACTTTTGAGACACCCCCAATTGAACTCTATTGATTGTCCTTGTTCAGAGGCAGACTAAGGATACTGAGTCTTCAGAGACAGTTAGGCAAGGGAGAGCTCTTTCCTCATCTGTTATCTATTCAGCTGTGTTAAAGTAGTAAGGTCTCCACATGATGAACAAATTTGCATTGTTTGAATAAGGAAAACCATATTATTGATTAATGGATGTTTCACTAATAACAGTGCTCTAGAATACAAGTTCATCATTGAACCAAAGCTAGAAAATGTAGTAAAAGCTAATATTTTACAATAAAAATGTAGTTCATTATCAATGTCAGATCTGCAGTTTTGCTCTAATGTTGGGGGACGTGAACTCAACGATGCTCACCACAGTGTCTCGACTGTTGGCTGCTGTTCCAGTGCACCTGCCAATGATTTTGTCAATGCATTTCTTGTGAATTGCCGCATTGCATTCTGGGAGAAAGAAATCAACAATCAACTGTGATGTAAAGATTCAGTGAAATTTAAATGTTTCTTGTGCACATGCTATGAAAAAGAATGTTTCATAAAAAATGCAAAAAATGACCAATGAAACACTCACGTCTGCACTTGTACCCTTGCTTGTTGAGCCCCCTATTTGGGAGAAAAGGAATGGAATTAATCTTTGACCAATCAGAGTGCCTGGCTGAAACTGCCCATTGTATAAAAATAGTGGACAACACAAACACGCACACACAGAACAAACAAATTTGACATCAGCTTTTCTCTAGCCAGTCTCTAGAGGAGACAGATAATATTTTGGGAGGTAGGGGAGGGGCCTGAGCCACAGGATAGTGCTGCTGACATTGTTGGAACATAACAAGACTGCCATGTGGGTTTGCACACATGGCAAGGCCCCGGACCCCCACTGACACGGACTCTTACCCCCCCCACAAACGCACACACACACACAGACACTACAAGGCAACTTGCACATATTTCCCACTTGCACCTTATTGCACACATCTCTTGTCTTGTTATATGTTTGTCTTTTTTCATAATTAATTATGCGAATTTAATTTTTAGATTTTATATTTTTGACTTGTTTTTCTTCTGTTAAATGTTGCACCATCAGATCAAGGCAAATTCCTTATATGTGTAAACTTACTTGGCAATAAACCCCATTCTGATTCTGATTCTGATCAATAGCA
>OOFE01039726.1:0-11277 GCA_900323365.1 Monocentris japonica | reverse complement strand
ACAGTGTTTTTTTTTTTTTTTTAACGTTTTTTTTTTTTTTAAACTGATGTGAACCGTTTCATGCTGCCTCATTTATCAAGCAAAGATGCACAGAGAAGTGCATTGCTGTTTCAAACAAGCACGTGTCATCTGCAAACAGCTTTTTATTTTTTACACACCTTGATTACGTACTGCAGCTACACAGAGTGAGTTTTTCTTCTGGGACATTGTTGCATATTTTTTACCTGATTTCAGTTTCTTTTGTTATAAGAATCCAGATTGGCACAAATTAAAAATGTGTTTTCTACCAACAAGTCCAAGTTTGATGGTTTGTGTGTGTGTGTGTGTGTGTATGTGTGTACGTACAGACAGACCTCTGCTCTCATCTGTATGTCTTTTCCAATAAACTTCTCTATCACTCTGTTCACTCCTCTGTCTTTCTGCTCTTGCTTCTTTCTTTCCACCTCCCTCCTTGAGCTTTTCTGTTCTCTTCATTCCTACTGTCGTTCGGCTGAGATGTGAAAATTGAGGGCATCGCAATCCCAATCCCTTCTCATGGAGGTGTAAACTAGGGGAAAAAAACGTGATTCATTTTCACGGGTCTTTTGCTGCCTTCAAGGACTCCTTGCGAGCTCCTACATCTGAGTTCAGAAGTCTCAAATGCGTTTAGTCAGAAATAAACTCCTATACCTTTCCCTATCTGTATGCACCTTTTCTGTTGATACAACAATGGTGTATCAAGGTACCTTTTGATGTATACCAAATTTGCTATACACCCAATATGGCTGACATTGTGAGGTCCTTGAGGCAAATCTTCAAGGATAGCTGGGTATAAGTACCAGGTTTTCTTGTTTCTTTCTCAATAGGACTTAGCACCCCCATCAGGCCAACTGGGCTCATTTGTTGGATAAGCATTTGCACACCTTATCTATCATGTACCATAAAAGAAGAAACCACCACAAAAACAAAAGTGTTCCAGCCCTACGAGCTTGATCCCCAAATAAAATTCATCCATGGATAAGGCATCAATGCTTCCCTGCCCCCTGAATGTCACATCTTCGGAACTCTGGCGTCACAGAAAACACCCACTTTCCCCATCATATTTACAACTTTGTTGGGCTGTTCATGCAAAGCTCAGTTCTTAATTTCCGTTATTTCCGTCTGCGCTTGCAGGCAACGTTCTTCACAGCAGCCTTGCCGGGGGGAGGCGATATGTCAGTCTGCTTGCCCTGTTCTGCAGTCTGATTCAATCAAACGCCGCACTTCATCTGTGTGTTCCAGTGTGGTGAACTCGTGCTGAGCGGCTCTGGCGTAGTTGCCATGTTGAATTTCTAACCAGGCAATCAAAGCCATTCCTGCAGAAACAAATATACGTGCATCCATAACTACATATAGTACATAAAGATGGACAGATATTACATGTTTGCTCAAAAGCTGACACAATGAGGCACCACTCTCTTCTTTCTCTATCATCCACCCCCACTGGATATCTCTTTCGTCTCACGAAGTCCAGGCAAGCTCTCACTCTATTGTTGCCATGGAAACTCATCTGAGATTGCAAGCTTGCAGCAGCACCCTTCGCGTGCACACACACACACACACGCATTGCTGACAGTGACAGTTAAGTAGGACACAAGAGTGACTGTGTGTGTTAGAGAACAGAGTGAGGCCCATATTGCAGATGAGAAAGAATGAAAGGAAATAGACGGAGATAACCAGGGAGACAGACAGAGGATGTTAAATGGGGGATGTTATGTTTTTGCCATATATTTTTGTTTCCTTTTCCACCGCCAAACCATGTCGTCGTTCCTACATTGCTCCGTTACTCTTTCCTTTCGCTCTCCCATCATCCATACACTGACTCCACCGCCTCTTACCTTTCATTCTGTCATTCATTCCTTATTTTTTTCTATTCAGGTCATCAGTTCTCTGACCTACTTGCCAATAAGAGGTCTCCCTCCCTTCCCTCTCTATTGCTTATCTCTCTCCTCCCTTCCTTCCTTCCCTAGATAACCCTTTTTCAGTGATGTAATGGTCAATAAAAAGAGGGTACGCTATGATCGCCATTCATTATGAGGCAAACATTTATATTTACAGTTATATATATATTTTTTTTAATTCTACTTCTATTTCTTTCCTTTGCATAGCATGCATCAGTTTGAACCCACTTACACTGGGTTTACCACATTTACCACAAGATTCATGTCAGGCTTCCCTCTTTGCAGAGTGATCAAGGGTGATCCGTCTGAATCTGATTTATTATATCACATGATAAATAAGCCTGTTACCAGCATCACCCCTTCTCCTCCCTACTCCTTTTAAAGAGAGCTTTCTGCTGGTGATTTTCTGACGCGGCAACAAGTAACTTTAAAGCTGCTCTATAGCCAACTATTGCACGTTGGCAGCCCCAAATGGCAGCGAGAGGTAACTGTTTGAATGTGGAGGACTTCACTACCCAGGAATCCTGCGAGGCGACGTCTGTAAACTTAAATGTCTTCTGAGTGGTGAGTGTGGAGTTAAAAGGGAATAAGACCCTTTGAAATTAACTGGCAACCTGTCCTGCCCTTATCAGCAACTGAGCGTTTTTCCTTTTTGACATTTATATGGAGATGATTGCGTGGCATGCCCTTAAAACCTTTTAAAAGCCCATTGTAGGTTTTCAAAAATAATCACTCTTCCCTGCTAAAAAAAAAATTTTGCAGATGTTTTTTTTTTATCCAATAACACTTAAAAGCAGAATTTAGATTGCTGATCATCCATCTCATAACATTATAAGGCATCTTTTAATAAAACACCATGTATAATATGTATAATAATTTCTATTTTTTTATACATTCATCTTGTGCAACATACCACAATATGGTGGTATGAAAGCTGAAAGTAGCCTGCATGCTGTATTGACACACCTTTTTCTCTGTAACTGATCATTTCAGTGACGCATTACATGCAGCGTTGGTCTGTGTGAAACATTTTGTACTGGAAGGCCATGTTTTGTTTTTGTTTCGCCATCTTTTCCTTCACATCTCTCCCTCCCTTCCAAAACCTTGCTGCCTGTCATTCTCTCCAGAAATGCAGGCAAACAGACGTAGCAACACAAACACAGAGAGATGACAGACATGCATGTTAACAAACAGAAACCAGGGTGATGGAAAAAAAAAAAAAGGCAGAGATACAGACCGAGAGACAGACGGGGCAGTTTGATATCAAACCTTTATTTTTGTTACAGATGCCACTGGAAAAACAGAAGTGTTAGGATGTCTGTCGCCATCGGTACACTGTTATATGTGTTCACTATGTCTGCTGAGATAGGCCACACAACCGTTCAGTCAATTTGTCACACAGTTCAGTAACCCACACTACAGTCAGTCAGCCGGTTTCTGAAAATATGACGCAGCTAAAAACAGTTCAGATTGCTGCCCAACAGTCCAGTCTGTGGAGAAGGAAAAATGAAGGAGTGGACTGTGTTGTCACATGAAGCCAGGAGTGTTGCAGTACAGCCGTGCTTTCTACAGCTGGAATGCATGAGACTGACTGGACAGTAGCTACCTTTACATGCACACAGTATTCTGCACATTAGCTTGTACCCCGGTTGAGGTCTTCGGCCATGATCAGATTCGATTCAGATTCACGACCACCTCTTGAACATCCCTGTATCCATGAACCCACCAATACCAAGAATTTCTGCGTATCTGTGTTCCCTTGCCAATGATCTAGCTAGCAAAGGAAGCAAGTTACAACTATAGTGAGCTTGCGCAGACCACAAAAACCAACCGTAAACGGGATAACATGTTCCCACTACTGTATATGTCAGTATCCAGCAGCAGCTTATGCAGGTTTCTCATAGCTGGGTTAAGAGCTTCTCTGGGTTATTGTAAATGGGATGTGGCGTTTATATGAGCCAGCTCATGACCGTAATACTTATCCCAAATTTTAAGAGAATGTAAGCGCGTGTAAACATAGCCGAGTAGCGTGATGATGATGATCACTATTACTCACTGAATACGAGTTATGCCATCATTTCTGCCTCCCCATGACAACAGCGTCCTCTCCACCTTTTGTCCTTTAAAGAGAAGGTTCTAGTTTTATTTTTTCTCTCTCACATCCATGAGACCCGTGGTTTGAAACGACCCATTGAGCTAACGAATGAAATCAGTGGTAAGCTAAGATAGAAAAAGATCTCTTTCGTGTCAAGTTTACCGTGGCCATCTATTCGTTTCACGGCAGCAGGAGCCTAACACTGGCGATAGGCAGTTTCAAACCACAGTTGTTGCGCACGTCAATGTTTTCTGCGTCCCTCAGCATGATCGGTAATTGTGACAGGTTCATAATCAATAGGTTCCAAAATCCCAAAATTTTCCCATAATTGTGTGAATATGGCACTTCAATCAGGTGAAAACTTCATACCGTTCCAAAAAAAAACAAACTTTTCAGGAAATCCGATTTTCAGATTGATAATTGTGCATTTTTACAACCAGTCAATGTTTTGAATTCGTTTTATGAACACCAAGGTTATGAAACTTGGTCAGCACATATTTGACCAGGGGACCATGCCAACCTTCATTTCAAGTAAAAAACACCAAATTGGAGTTCTAAGGTTTTCACACTACAGCAGCTGTTTGTTACACACTTTCTGTTCAAATGTCTTGTAGTGTACCAAGCATTAGATAGCAGGCCTGGGTTGAATTCCTTTTCAATCCACTCAAGCCAAGAAGTGGTATTTTTTTCAGAATTTTAATACAGAAATACTTTTGGCACGAGAGGGCTGCACTGATGGATTTGCAGGTGAATTGGCGCAAGGCCTGGTTGAAATGGTCTTTTAGTCTATGCTAAACATTAGCACTGGCCACATAGCTAACAACCCAAATCACCGGTCTGGGTTCACACACAGGATATACTGATGAGTGTAAAGATACAAATGTCTATTTACAACAATAGAAATAGGTAACTGGTACTGTCATCATTCATTAAAAACAGCTAGTTCATGTCATAATAGTTCATGTCTTCAACTGATTATAAATCTGATAGAAAAACAACCCTAGTCAAAAAAGAATCCTACAGTAATCCAGTAAGACAATCGTATAGTATTGGTTCTGTATAAAATTTGGAAACCATCTATTTGGATCCTATCTGACAGTCAAATAGCATTGTTAGAGTCTTACAGGACAGTCTAATAACATTGATAGTCTCACAATACAGTCCAATAACATTGTTACAGTCTTACTGGACAGTGAAATAGCATTGTTAGAGTCTTACAGGACAGTCAAATAGCATTGATAGACCAGTAATGAAGTTAGAGTCCTACAAGATTGGTCATACAGGGATTTGGAAAACATGAAGATCTTTTAAAACCTTTATATGAATATTATACCGATAAGATTAAGTTTGCAATCAGACCGCTCGCAGCCACATCATAGTGCGGCTGTACTTTGGCCAACTGGCCAACTACTTGCTAGCTGTAGCAAGACCTACAGCAATCTGTCACTGGCTGCTGAGCAGCAACATTGCCTAAAAGATCATCTATCTTAAAAAATGAATGCAGTTGCAGCTGCTGGTTGCCTGATTTGTTTGCAGTATGAATGCATAGTAACAATCATACTGGACTGCTTTATAGGATCCTCAAAGAGTGGGTGCAGAATACAACAGATTCCAATTCAAGTATTCCTATGAGATTTCCCTCTTGGTTTCCTATAGGACTGTATTTTGACTGTAGGGTATACTGACCATGCACCGATATGAGCACAGATGGTTGCCATGGCAATTAGCGACACGTTTGACAAGCAGATAGAAAAATTTCTCTTTCACGTACAGTCATCAAAAAATATCTATATATCATATTAGATTCAATGAAAGGAAGAAGACAAAAATAACATTGATTGGTTATTATAAATATGAAATAATTATTAAATAAGCATCTGTGGATCATTCACATTCAGTCTATCTGACATTTTAATTATAAACTTTCACCAGTGTAAGCTGGATAAACCTATAAACATATCAGCTGTAACCGGTAGGCCATTCACTGTGCAACATTAGGTAGTATGGAGGCTAGCTAGCTAGACGCTAGCAGAACACCTCTGAAAACCAACACAGGTACACTTTGTTGCGAGTATACTAACTAACCACTATCCCAACTTCACCAATACCAGCCCCAATCTGAAGAGTCTCCATTTCATATAAACATCCACAGGACATCAGGCAGCCATGATGAAACACTAATGGCACATTGAGGAGTTTTTCACACCACCGCTGGGTTATAATTAGCCTTAGGCTAAGAGACTGTCCAAGGCTAGTTCAATCCATTTTCATATACATAAATTAGCAAAGGGCTAAATTCTGATTCTATTGTTATGCCTTCAAACTGGTCATGTCATGTTTAGCCTAATACCAGTGTGAAAAATTAGCCAGTCCAGGGCTAAAAGCCAGGCTAACCTAGATGTAACAAAGTTGAAGAATATAGTTAGCCCTGGGTTAAAGACATTGTGAGAAGGGCTACAGAGTGTAGTCAAGTGTTGGCTGTAAATGTTAGACTATTATAGTTATTATAGTTATTTAGCTTGAAACCCAAACAGCACCAGTATAAAGATATAACAGTAAGAGTTCAGATAGGTTCCCAATGGCCCTGACACTCTCTAAATATCACAGAATGATATTTACTTCTATAATAGTAACCCATATTTACCTATTATATTTCTTTGTAAACTAAACATATACAGTCAAAAGCCTCAGTAATGAGATTGCATTGTTTCCTGTGGCTGAACCGAGGTCTGAAAAGGTTAGTCCCTTATTCTTATTTTGGTTTGATAGGGTTGGTGACAATGTCCAACCCCGGTCTGCCCCAAATAAACATTCCCATCTGTTTTCAAGACCATGACTTTTCAATCAATTACATTAAATTAAACAGCTGTCTTTACATCTGAAGTGGAAATGACAAGATAAATCGATGAAAAAAATTGGAAGGAAGAAACAAATAAAGATGTTCTCTTTCAGCTTAGTCACAATACTAAACAGACGTTCACTCTCCCAATAGATAGGCTGTTGACTGTATGCCTTCCTTACCAAACCTTATTCCACATTCCAACCATAAACAAATCAGTATTCCAAAATAAATCTCCTTCCAAGCCATTTACTACACTAATATCTCTTATAAAGCTCACCATATTTTTGTATTTATCTTTCATACCAAAACATACTCTTTTTAATGTTGCTAAAAAAAACTCACAAGACCATATTCCAATAATATACTTATCTTTCAAACCAAGACATATTTCACTAAAATATTTTCAATACAAAAAAACATTCCTTTCTGTCTTCATTACCTAACTTACCATACTCCACTGACATGCCTTTTATATCAAACTAGATTTAAATTGCTTGCCTTGCAACAAACCGTATTCCACAACAATATCTGTCAAATCAAATACACTTCTCTTCAAAGTATCTAAAACCTGGCCCGTCTCCCACACCCAAGACGATACACAGGAGTGAACACTTATGTATATGGATGATTGATTTGTATAGGGACAGATACAACCACAATAACCTATTGCAACTAACTACCTGCTGCTTTGTGTCACAGTATTTAGTTCATGTTCAACACAGTCTCACAAAATTTCGGTATAAATGCTGTCAACTGGCCCGATTGGACGGATTTTGGGAAACCATCAGTGATGTGAGCCAATCAGGACCAAATCCAGTTGGGATGTGTTGAGCGAAGTAAAGCATGAGTCACCCAAAAAATAAAACAACACTTTTTTTGTTAGGGGGTCCATTTTGTTATTATTTCTGACCAAAAGAACTTGAATGCGTAAAGTTGTTTTTACAACTTCTGATCATGGAAGGAGCGTACAAGTCCAAAACTGCCTATAAAAAAGGATGCATTCATTTGATTGTATATGTATATATATAGGAAAATTAGAATTCCTATAATAGGGCCTCATTTCGTGAAATTTTGTGAGACCAGACTGTAATTTTAGCTATCTTTCAGCACTGGTACTGCATTTAATTTTAGTAGCCTTCTAGCCCAAAATATTCCTTAGTCTCACAATGAGATCCTCACTATCAACATTACTAAACCCTCTTTGTATGAAGACCAGCAACCAGCAAAGGATTAAAAAAAATGGGGATTTGGAAGCAATGTCTGACCGAAATTTTAAAAAAGATAAAAGATAAAACTATAAAAGAAAGGCATGTTTTGAGGTGCCAATTTTTCTGTGGCATCCATTTACAGACACGTCTTAATACAGTGTCTCAATGTTGGAAATTAAATAATTGTGTGCTTTTGAAGATGTTTTATTACTGTTGAAGCTGCCCCGATGGATTGTGTTAGTAGCAAAATGGACAAGGTTTTGGCAAGAATCAATCAGCATGGTGGCTAATGATGGACAAATAAGGCCCAGGTTTAAAATAGCTTTAACATCTCTATCAAAATATTGATTCCACGGCTAAATAACCGCTATTCTGCACAACCTGCTTTGCAAGATATATTCATTTTCAGGTCCAGGTCAGATTCACTAAGATTGTGCTGTAAGGACAATTTGTACATGTTTTTGTGCCTAAGTTGCTTGAGCTAAGAGCGCTAAGAGTCTTATTCACTATGAAATTTACACAAATCAAGTTGTGGTGCAAACAAGCCCTTGAAAAAGCGCAAGTTGCTTCAGCTTTAACACTGAAGAAATGTCCACAAAGGCTGACACCCTTGTGCCCTAAAGCCCCTTCATAAGTGGAGCATTCTTTATATATTTATTGCTATTTTAGTTTGTCAAAATTAAGCAACATCATACAATAAACAAGCGAAGAAAGGAAAAAAGGAAAAAATTGATGGTTAAATTAAAAAAACAAATTTCTGACCATTAGGCAGCTTTATACTCTTTTTCGTACACTTTGTGGATAGCATGGCTCTGATTTGGTCATTTTGGTGATATAGCATTCACTCTTCCCAGCACAAACCTTTAGTGAATCTGGGCCTCATTCCTTGTTAGCATCCTAATCTTATCTCCAATAACATCAACAGCGATGTATTCATTTGTAGGTTGTCTGTCAGGTTGTTCGATCCATGTAGCATACACTTGATCTTGGCAAGTGATACCAGATATGTAGCTCGCCTAATAGCAACTGAACGTCACCCTGAATAGCTTTGGTAATGAAAGCACCGTTAACTAGTTCATGTCAATTTTGAGGGTGTGTTTGACAAGTCTGCATTTAGGTTCATCTTTCAGATCTAAATAAAATAAAATGAAATATAAATTAAATTAAATTAAATTAAATTAAATTAAATTACATAATTTAAAAAATTTGTTGATAACGCTTTTATAATAGCAGTAATAACTGTGAGAGAGTTGGTTATCGCCTAATAACACCTGTGGTAATTCACTTTATTCACATGGCGGACATATTGGATTTACGTAACACCATGTGAAGCAGCTGACTGCTAACATTTGCAAGCATGGATAGATGAAGCGCTGTTGTGAGCAGGTCTTCAACATCGTGGATGTTCCTTTATCCAGTTGCTTTAGGATTTGATTTGGACCTTCTCTAGGTCTGCTCATCGCTTCAGTCTACATTTGACATTTTTTTTGGCCAAAGCTCAGTTGCTTCACTGTCTTAAGCTGCTGTGTACATAAAAGGAATACTGTGTCATAACCTACTGCCTCAAGGTCATTATCGTTCAGGTAAATCTATCTGAGGGGGCATTGTTTGCTGTGTTTACTGGTACAATGGTGATGTGGCTGGGTACAATAGCAATGCAATAGCTTTCATACAACTGTTACTAATGCAAATATTCACACCAACTCCTGCCAGTTATCTCCAAACCCCCTCCTGAAATAAATAATGATAATAATGATAAAAAACAGCAAAAAGCAATGGCAAACCAAACCAGTTCCAACCAGTTCTATTTTTCATAAAACATGGTTGGTAGGCCTCTTTGACCAAACAGACTGCTTGACTGAAATTCCATGTTATATAATTGCAATTCAACTAGGTCCATCGAGCAACAAAATCCTCGCTCCACTTAAATGCCATTAGTACCTCAAACCAAACCTTATTCCACTACTACATGCGTCTTAAACATCCAACAATATTCTGTCTTTCAAACTAAAACACACGTCTTTAATGCTAGGTAAAAATTTATCTGAAAGCATTTAACTAATTTTGTTTAAAATAGCAAAAGGAATATTCTGAGATATCTATTCACCATAATCTCTTGATGTATGTGCCTTTTAAACTAAAATGCTCTTTATAATGTGTGTTAAAACCTAAAAATATACGTCTTCTATGTGTGCTTTCTTAATTGTTTTTCCAAAACACCGACCTTTGTGTTCCCAGTGCCAAGAGCTGGTCCCTGGGCAGGTTTTCCATCAAAATACTGATCGGAGAAAAAGAAAAAAGACACATCACTGCTTGCAAATGACACATTTCCGCATCAACGTCCTACTTCTAACACAGTGTAGCTCTGTGACTAGCCCACAGCCACAGGACATTTATTTCGATGGCACTTGAGCACAATGTTAAACAAGGGATGTGTGTGTTACACTCTGGATTGTGCTGCTGATCAAGAAACTCAATTAAAAATGGCGAATCGATTTTTTTTTCCTCCGACGCCAGGATATTTTATAGTTTTTCTGACATTCACTGACCAGACATGGGAGAAACTCTAACCCTGAAATTAACTGAGTAATAAGAAACAAATTAGTAGAAGATAGAGTAAAAAAATGGTGGTACACGTGGTGGCAAAATGAATCATAAAAAACATACCACTTGACTTGATCAGTCTTTGGGCTCCAGTGTGGTCTGAATGGCGAGCAGCGTCGGTATACAGTACAGGTAGCGTACAGGATGTTGTTGGTGCGCTGGAACGCAGCGTGTGAAGAAAACAGAGCTTGTGCCTTCTTTAAAAACAGTGTATGCCCATATTATTGTCCATATCCAGCACAGACACGATACCACCGAGATCTAGGAGATTCTATTATTGCCCAAATGGGACTGCTTGTAGCCCAGACGCTATTTAAGACCGCGGGTTTGACAGCCGCTGTGGCCACCCGCACTCGTATGTACAAACACAGCACAGCTATGGGCTTTCCATCAAACAGCACAAGTCATTACACTATAAAGTTTATATATCTATACAGGGTACCTGTGCTTGTCAAAAGGATGAAAGCTGAGGATATATATATATATATATATATATATATATGTCAATGTATAATATTTCCATTTAAAAGGTTGTGTGTTCTGTGGAATGTTTAAATGGTGAGTGTGATTCATTTGGGTTGAATGAAATATGCTTTACATGGTTTAAAG